>VDFB02162339.1:0-16068 GCA_007258455.2 Sequoia sempervirens | reverse complement strand
TTGTTACTATCTCCTAGCACGGAGGGAGTGGGGCCTTTGGGTTCCACACGGTCGGGTGGCACATGCACCATAATCCATTGGGTTGGCATTTGTTCTTTGGACAAGACTTCCAGTTGGAGAGCTCGTGGGACCCAGTTCTTCATACTTTATTATTTCAGTTGTTATTTAATTTTTACCCCTCTCTATATCGAGGTGGAATTTGTAATGTAATTCTTATATCCTGGAAGTGTCTCATTCGGGTAATGAGCATTGTAATCTTATTGTACAGTGTACTATTGGAAACACATGGAATGCTTATGTCTCTGGTTTAATCTATATTGTATGGAATGTATGATCAATTATCTGTTATGCAATATGATGCAATGGTTTTATTTAATGTTCATGTATGGATTTAAGTAAACTCAGTCGCATAGCCTTAGGGATTTTTGGCAATACGTAGTAAACCAAATTGTAAATGTACTTAAACAAAAAAAAAAATTAGTGCATTTGGCTAGTAGATTGCAACTTTCCCTAGGGTTGTGTGGCGGAGCATTATAGGTTCATGGCATCATCTTCCAAGGTCTTGGTGACACATGAGTAGATTTCAAAGAAATTATCATCCTACATTTGGATTTCACTTGCTAATTCCTATCTAGAATGGGAAGCATACCTACATTCAAGTACTTGATTTTGTTTCTTCCAAAAGGGAGACAAGTTGTTTGTCAACATTGGATTATGTTTTGTCTTTGAACAGTCACTTACTATTTTTGTAGGTGATTACACATTGTGGGGGGATATATAGTCTCTCTTTTTCCCTCCTATGAGGGGCTATTGATTGTATATACATGATGTATGTAGTCTTTTGGGGGTGTTATTGATTTCTCCATCCATTCATCCTATTTTTCTTTCCTCTCTTTTGGAGAGGGGTTTTTCCCACAGGGTATTCTCCTTTTCTCTAGTTGTGAGAAATTTGTTTTTTGCAGTTGTAAATGGGCACGTAACATGGCTGTGTAGTCGGGACCCATATTACATCTTCATTCTACATAATAATTCTCCCTAAGTTTGCACTTAAGGGGTGGTGTTAGGTTAAATAGGATTTACCTGCTTAAGTTTACTTAGGCATAATAGTATATTTAATTATTTAGGTGGTTTTTTCCCATTTCAGGTAGTTTTCTCACCTGTCACATATTTCTTTCCTTTATAAAGCACTATTGTACATTATGTAAATTATCTCATCTTAATTTTTCATCTCTAGTGAAATAGCCTTGTGTTGCTTCTCTAGTCTCTGAATTTCTATTTGTAAGTTGTGATCTTGGGCTCGATGGTTGAAACCGACAAGAAAATCTTAGTGGATTAGCATATTTAAACTTCATATTAAATAATTTTAAAAAGGTGTTTATATTTAAAGTTCATTTGATCTCATTGTTCCATGTTATATAGTTAGGAGAAAAAAATAATTAGAAATTTTAAATAGAACTTAGAGAAATACCATAGAAAAACTTAGTAAGAACTTAATATAAGATTCTATCCAAAAATTTCTTTAATATTGTAACAAAAATATAGACCTATATATTGATTCAATGTTAAATAAGAGTTATCTAGAAAGATCTTGGAAAGAATTTTATCAATATTTATATGACATGGATCTCTTTCCAAGCAATGATGAGTATTTATAGAAATTTCATTGTTCCTAAGTCGATTGTGTCATTTTGACAATCAATATGAAATATATACACCCTAATTAAATAACTTATATTACAGATTTATTTTGGATCTAATTTGACTCTTTATTTTAGTATTGGATTTGGTGGCTTAGCCATTTATAAAGTATATATTTATTTTTCTATTATTTAGAGCTCATTAGAGGTGGAATAAGCATCCTTTCCTAACTTATTTTTCTATAATTTATCGTTATCCCTTTTACTCTTTGTGGTTATTTGTGGCCATGAATAATAGTTTCAGTTTTAATTTAAATAAATTGATTAATTAATTTTAATATTTATAAAATGTTATTTCTAATATTTAAAACATTTTTAAATTTAATTTAGTATTCTTTGAACTATTAAAAAGAATTAGTTCAATATTTTTAATTCAATTGATAGCTTGGTTTTATATGCATACTAGAAATATTATATGATTGTCATTGATGGAAGACATAGTTGTAATTATTTTGTTCAAATGACCATGTTCATGTTGTAAGGAATATGAAAGTGCAATAATATCAATGTACATAGAAATACATAGAATAAAGTGTGAGAAAATCATTTATATTATATTTGTAATGCCACTTCAAGAGGTCAATTCCCAATATAAAATGCATTCTAATTGCAAATATTTAAGATACCTTTCACTTAAAAATTATTTTTTAAGATGACTACTACTATCTCATGGATATGAGATAAATATTCTAATTATAATTTACCATATGGATGAATTACAAAATGCATGCACCTAATATAATACTAACTAATAATTAATATCTATAATAAAATGGGAGTTCATAACATTATCCTATCAAAGCTTAAAATATTATGAAACTTGAAGAGAATTTTATATGACTTCCATTTAGCATCTTCGGGGTATAGGTTCTACCCTTTTATTGGACTAAAAATAAATCAATAAAATAATTAAAAAACTACTTGGTTCATATATCCAAAATAGGATTTGGTTAAACTAAGAGGATGCCTTTGTATACTTCTAATGTAGGTAGTGTATTGTGTTATGTAAAAACTCCCTTTAAGATATCTATACTCCTTTGAGAAATCTATCCTTTTATAGATCGATTCCTTTAGTTCTATTTAAGTAATGTAATTATATGATCCTTAAATTATCTTTTATAATGTAGAGAGTTCCCTTCTTCAAGTTTTAGATGATCTTAGTGTTTTACATGACTTAAAGTTTGAGTTATGGGTGGCATGGTATTAGTGAATTATTTTTGTCTTTTAGTTCCTTAGTGTCATGATTAATTCTCTATTTCTTACTTTAGTCAAGTTAATAATAAACTCTAATAGTAAGCTCTCAAAGTTATTTGAATCTAGAAGATTTCATGTTGTACAAGCCTCTTCATTACATGGGTTCCACCTCTTCTCTTCAATTTCATGGTTTGATTTTTTTGTATTGTCTCACCCTTTAGTTCTTTATCTATTTCCAAAGGTTTTTCTTATCCTTCACTATGTTAGCAACCTTCCTATTACACAAGCCATAAATCTCAAGTAAAACCTATAATATATAATTTTTTAGGATTAATTGTGCTATTGACCTTGCAAATATTGAGGGTCTAATGTATTTAATTATTCATGTAGAAGGATAAATAACCTATGATTTATAAATATCATGGAGTGGAAAATTTGAACACCAATGTGAAAGCGGGGACATAATTATTATTTGTTCTCCTCTGAAATTGAAATGTTATTGAAAGTAGGAATTGAATAAGGACTTACACTATAATTGTCAAACTTGAGAGATAGTGGAGTATCTTCGTCATTTAGTGAGTGAGATATAATTAGTGCTTCATGTGGGAGTGATTGAGAGTTACAAGTGTCCATTATGGTCATAATGGTCAAAGATGCTTGTGTGTGGAGTTAATTTCTATGTTAGAGGTCACTCTCATGTTGTGGGTCATGGTCATTTTTATCGTGGTAATTTAGAACCATTTTTATGCCTATGCTATTACTTTTATGGTGGTTTTCTTGACCTCCTTAAATTTATATATTGATGGTTTGCTATGGAAGTTACATAATTCATGTTAGAAGTAATGTTACAATAATATAATGTTGTTAGATTGAAAGGAAAATTTGATCTAATCATAATTTTGTTATTAATACATGCTTTTCTTGTCATTATTGGAGGAATTTTCTACTCAAAAGGATTTTCCCATCTATATTGGTGTTTTTGTAGTTTGCATACTCTTATTATTTCCATTTCATGATTTATCACTATATGTTGATAGGATTTGATTACTAAATGCTAATTTTTTCATCTCAAGTATTTCATTCATGTAATTAATCATGCATTGAAGATGGTAAAGACTTATTTGTTGTGTTTGATTAGAGTCCACAAATCCTTGTATATCCATTCTCCTACTCAATTCTAGTCCTTCGTGATAGCAAATCAAACATTTGTAATATCCCAAAGATATCTAAAGACGCTTTAAACCATATTGAAATGTTCCTTACTTAGATTAGATAGATACGAAAAAATCATTCTAGCAATATTCTATTTTGTAGCTGAAAACAACACATCTATATTTGAAATAGATCACACATCTAAGCCATCTACATGCTATAAAATTTTGTATTCGAATATTTTTCCAAGGTGAAAACACTAATTTGTCAAGATGATTGTATGAAAAAAACTTGACCTTAGAAATCCAACAAATTGACTTTGAGTAATTTGAATTAACACTATACTTACACATACTTAAATAATAATACTATAGAAAATTAGATTACAAGCCTACTATTTGCTAGATCTACACTTTGAAGGATGAATTTATGACGCTCCCAATCAAAGCTTCTCAAAAATAATTTACTAATAATTATAAACTCATCTTAATTTCAAAATATCAAACACATCAAGAATATCATTTTTAAAATATTAAAAAATAAATTTTAAATAATATCAAGTACTTATTAATTACATAAAAGACGTGCAAGCAGTCAAACAGACTGCAATCACATTCAAACAAACAAACATATCCGGATCAAATACCCCTCGATTTATCAATTATAGGTCAATCCAAGTACGCTATTTTCACACTTACATAAAGAAAGGAAAAAAAAACTAGTTACGTCAACTTCTAAAAAATAAAAATTGTATCTTGCATTTACTGAATACTTGACTGACCCCTTCCATTCCCCACAAAATCAACGTTTTCTACGCATTCTGGTCCACATTGTCTATTTTGGACAATTTTCTGAAGTTTTTCTGTAATATGTCTGTGGCGTTTCCTGGCCCATAAATCCATTGGTTTCTATCCTCGTTAAGCTATCGACTTAAATCTGTAAATAATGTGGAAAATTTTGCTTACATCTTTACTTAGCTTGAGTTCCTCAGGCGGTACGCCTTCACAAGACAGGAGGGCAAGAAAATGCTATTATCCATTATTATTATTATTGAATATCTTTAATGGCCAAACTTACATAAAAACACCCAGTAGATAAATATTACAATGTCCACAAATTTAGAAAGAAAAAAAGAGCAAAGAAAAAACGAAAAAACCCACAATACAAACGATCAGTATGGGTTGGAGTAATTACAAGTGAATCACGAACTGAGTGCGCGAATCATAGTTTTGCAGGGGGGAGAGAATTTTGATAAGACAGTTAGCGCGTTTTCTGGTTCTTGGGTCGCAATCCATGTGAAGCAACGCCACCAACTTCTCCAGCACGCCTGTCTTTACAACATCTCTGACCACGTCTTCTTTATCGCAGTTCTTACAGACATTCAACAAAATCCCAACACCATGAGCGGTAGCGACACGGGACACAGTCAACAGATTTGTAACGATTGTAGGCACTGCCAGTGCATGCGCCATTATGCCCCATCGCCCTTGGCCAACAGTTGAAAGCGCCTCCAGAATAGCCATCGATGTGTCGATCACCGCTCTCTCTGAAGCGCTAAGCAATCGGGTTAGAAGAGGAACGACACCAACTCTCTCCGCTAACTTGACCCGATATGCAACCACGCGACACAGAGGAACCAAAGCCCTCAGACCACTATGATGCGTGTTATTCTTTTCAACAAACGTTAGAAGCCCATCTGTGATTCCGTCTATCAAGCCGATTTCCGTAGCCGCCGTGTCGTCCGCTTTGGCTAGGTTTTCCACAAGGGTTGCCGCATTTATTCCGGAGTGCAGATCGCCCTTTACCAACACCCATTCCACGGTTCGTATCGCTGGACCACTCAACAGATCTCTTAAACAAAGCTCATCGCCCACAGAGAACAAGACGATTGCTGCGATGGCTTCTTGCGCAGCCTCCGCTTCCTCTTCAACCGGGTGCACCGGGTCAAAGTTTTGTAAAAATCGAATCAGAGCCGGTAAAAGGCCCGCTGATTGCAGGTGCTGTCTGTTGCTTTCGTCCCTCGCTAAATTCTTCAAGTTTCGCAATGCCAGGACTTTAGACGCGCTGCCCTCATCGATCTGCGCTATCATATGCCGCACCTTGTTATCCTCCGCCGTGGGATCGAGTGGGTCTGATGGATTTTTGAGGCGCCATTTGTTTATAAGAGCGGCGAGGGTGTGATTAGGGATAAGCTCGCGCGAGTGGAGCTTCTGACCTGTCGCTGGACATATATTATTTCCTGGACGGAACCATTTCTCAATGGAAGCTCGATCATAAGTGATTCCGGTGCACAGAGTGACGGGGTCACTCATTACTTCTAAGGAAATGGGACATTGGAACAAGGGCGGAATACAGAGAGTTTTTTGCTGGTTCTCTTCTAATGACATTTTTAAATATTTTTACATGTAAATTTTCTTGGAGATAGAGGAGGAGTGAGCATTCATTCTGATGAATCATGGAATGTAATTCGAAAGGTTAATATAGAAATTCAGACACAATCTAATTCAGAAATTTTATCAATAATGAATTAGAAATCTACTATCACTAATTGTGATTTTATTAGCATCTGCTTTGATGAGTCCATAATATGCACGTATCAATCGGCATTCCTGTTTAGGAAGGACATCAATTCTCTGCCTGAAATAGTGGGTGAAATATTATTAAATTTTCACGATTTTCTTCACAACGACTGAATCAAAAAAGGATAGGTAATAAAATATTATGATGATGGCTTACGTCAAGGTTATTCGCGTCATGCAATTGTGTCGCATACGAAGCCTCACGTGTAACCGTATATTACTTGGTTCGGTAGTCATTTTTTGCGGGCGGTTCATCTTGACTATTGACCCTACGTTCTCAATTTTCTTAACATCTAATAAAATATATTTTCAGATCATTTATGGAGATAGCAAAATGCACATTTGACTGTGTTTATTAATTAATAAAAATAAAAAATCATTCTATTTTAATTTCCAATTAATTACTAAATATGGTCAAATGTGCATTATGTTGGTTGCATAGACAATACATAGTGTTTGAAGGATAGTCTCAAAGAAAAGAACTGGAGACAATATGTAAATTCATATCCAAGATATATGTTGAGCCAATAATAGTGAATACTTTAGGTGTTTTCTCTATATATGATAGATTATGTATTTTAAATGGGTGAGAGAATTATGGTTTGATTCTTTATAATAAAGAGATATATCTTTAGGTATTAAGAATAGAGAGGGTAATTATATTAACATATTTTCTTAAGTATTTTTAGGGTAAGATAGTGAAAGGGGTTGGAGGTTGAGTTTTAATTACAAGAATTGGATAAAAAAAAATTCAAATCTAAAACTTAATCTCTTTATTTGTAGATTTCATAAGATCAAAAATAAAATTTGGTTATGTTAATGTTATTTATGTTGGTATTGTATGCATAATCGATGAGTCAAAAGTCGATGAAAAGATGGAGGTGTTTGATCACCATATAAGAAATACAATTTTGACTAAAAAGGAAAGTTTGTATGTACATTTATTTTGTGTAGCACAATATATAAGATAAATAAAAAATGATCCTCCTTAGAGAAATTATAAAGAAAGTTTCATACACTAAATTAGTGTCTCAATTAATAATCATAAGAAAAATCTCTACTTTTTATTTTCCATTTGTAAATATATTCTCACACAGGAAATCATAAAGATTTTATTTAAAGAAGTGAAATATGATAACATCAAATGTGAAATTTTTAGTTTTAATGGGTAACTTTAGGAGATGGGTAAATAATTTATTTCTAGTTTCTTACAATTTACCTTATGAACAAATAGAAGTTCACTTTCATGATATGAATATGTAAAAGGAACTCAAGGATTACCATGTATATACACCAAAAAATTAACCATTAATTTTTAAGTATATTTTTATGTGGGATCAATATAAAATTATGATATTATTTAAATATTTTTAATTTGATTTATTTTTACAATATCCCCTAAAAAATCATGCAAAAATTTTCATTTGGACTTAAGTGTGATGGTGGTGGAAATTAACTATCTATTTGCACATGTAAGGGGTATAAAAAATGTCATCGAAAAATATGTACCCAAGATATATGGTAAAAATGAGATATTTTAATAGGAATTATGTATTAGGAGGGAGTACCCAAAATTCTAGATATAGAAGAAAAATAATTGGGGGTTTTATTTAAGAATCACTAATCAAATGAGATATAGAATGTCTACCATGTAGTGTATGCCTATGTGTTGACTCTTGCCTTGTCCTAACATTTCCATACTTTAACTAAAGTTTATATTGAGTTGATTATGATAGGATATAATTACATGATGAATATGTGCCTGACTAGATTACATGTACTCATTGGTCATTATATCTTCTTACACAATGATCTCTATTGTTAGATTTCATGCTTCACCTTGAGTGTCTAGAATATATTGAGTGTCTAGAATATATATACCAAAATTCCAATCTTTAAAACATGTATTTATTCACATAAGAATGAGAGAGGGGGTGGTGGGATGAATAGAAAAAAGTTAATGGAAACCCTTCTATTTTCCTTTTACACTCTTAAAAAGTAAATATACATACCACAAGAGTTACAATGTCACTAAATTGACCACAAGGACTAGGTAAGGTGAGAAGATTAAGTGAATCCATTTCATTATCTTCCAAATCCATCCACTAATTAGACATCTATATATAAAATGAAATGGATTCACTCAATACTCTCATCTTATCTATTCCTTATGGTTAAGTTAGTGATGTTGCAAATCTTGTGGTGTGTTTAGTTACTTAAACTATCTTTTTAGTTATGAATAAAGGATTCTATTTGGACACTAATCCAAATTATTTATGACTCCAAATCTTCACTATTTGAAACTAATAAATTACATGCTTTCCTGTACATTATTCTATTCTTGAATATAAATTAGTTATTTTGAGTGCTTTGAATAATTTAATGGTTGAGTAGGAATGGTGATATGTATTATGGTTGGTAAAGAATTGAACTCATATTAGTGAGTCTTGTATATTTAAATGAAATTGTTTGCATAAGTTTGATATTTCTTGAATGCTCTTACATCTATGTGGATTTTACGAATGATAATCAATACATTCAAAATATCTATGTTGTAAATGGAATTAAAAGAGCTTAACATTCATGTGGTATTTTGATTAAAATAATTAATCAGATTTAAAAAAAAAAATTAAATTCATATAATACATTTAATTTATGAGGAAGTATTTGGATGAATATTATTAGAAATAATTATAAAATATAAATTTAAGTGAAACATATGTTGGATATCTAATTTTGAAACATCATTTTTGGAATAGATTGTTGGGTATGAAATGGAAAGAAATGTCCTTTGGGGAGTGTATGAATTTTTAGAATGTAAAGGAAAAATCAAAGGGTTTCCATTACTTTTTTGTTATTCATCCCACCCCCTCCCCCTCTTATGTGTATGCACACATGATTTGAATATTAGGATTTTGGTTGTGTGTGGTTTCTCTCCAATGTGTGTATGTGTAATATATTGAAAGATTAGTCATTTCTCTATTTATTTTATATAATTTCTTGCTGATTCATGTTTTTGACCATGCTCACACTAGGAGGTTGCATATGGCAACTCATTCCTTAGAATGGAGTTGAGCTTGAAATATTAGAATAAATATATGTATATATTTTATGTTGACATTAGTTATTCTTGAAAAGAATGGTTCTATTAGGATAGAAAATTATCTCCAATAATTTAGATGATTATATATATATATATATATGTTCAGTGGATTTACAATAATACTAAATTGTTATAAAATGAGTGGGTTTATTTCTAGTTTTCTTGAAAAGTAAAATGGTCTAAAAACCCTTAAAAAATTATCACATATGAGATCCCAATCCTATTTAGAGAAAGCTATACAATTTGGATTTGAAATTATGAACTTTTTATTTATGTTAAAAATTTAGTGAATAGTGAAAAAGCTCAAAGCTTCCATTAATGGTGATTGATCTTTTTGCATAATTCTTGAAATGGTCAACTATGAATCTTGAATTTTAGGGCACACAATTTTTTATTCTATTTTGTGGGATGATATTTCTCATGTTGGAAATATGATTTGTTATCTTTTTGATATGATTGTAATGTTTTTCAACCTCATTTTCCATGTTGTAGTCTTTTGGGTAATTTTGAGAATTTTGAGTCAAGATTGAACCCTAGAGTTAAGATTATAGGGGAACCCATTGTGATCTCACATTTTATTCTTATCTAGTAGTCTTTTCCTATTATTTTGTTGAGTAATTGTAACCAATTTTACATGTAATTCTCATGCATGGGTGTTGTTGGATCATCATACTCATTGCTTGGTATTGTTGCTTATCATTGCTCCCTTATGTGTTATTGGTTATTGATTACCATAACCCTTGTGTGGTATTATTTAGTTGTGGTTAAAATGTGTATCTTTATTAGATGATGATTTCATGCATTATTTCTATTCTATAATCATTTAGTGTAAATGATGATTTAGTATGTGTGAATGGATGAATTATAATATGGGTTTTGAGTGGTTTAATTCTTTCCTTAACCATATTAAAATAAAACATGATTCTTGTTTACGAATAATAAGGGTAAGTTTATGTGAATCGAGAGTGCTTTTGATATTGAAAAAAATGTGAAAGGGTCAAAACCCATTACATAAAGTGGCCAAAAATACCGAAGAGAATAGTCTCACAAGAGATGAGACTAGAAAAAATTATAAAAAAGAGATTAAAAATAGAGAACACTAGAAATACAAACAAAAAATTAGAATCGACACAAATACTATAGTAGATTACAGCAAGGACAATTATTATTGATCAAAAGGATTTAGATAAAACCATTTATCACTTGTTATTTATAGCTAAGGAAGTTAATTTTATCAATAAAAGTAACCCCCTCTAGATTTTCCTCTACATCTTTGTGTAAGGTCCATACTTTTTATGACTAGAATTATTACTTTTGTTGGGATTTTTGTTATTAGATGAATTAATCAAATGGAGGTTGACATAAATTAATTGGTTAATTCCATATGGAGTATGATGTCAAAGTTGTGTTGCTTGTATGATTATCTATTTAAGGAAATGCTCATTTATTTTCTTATAAAAATAAGATGGTAATAATTGCTCTAGATGGATAAGGATGATGGATGTGTGATATGAAATTCAAATTATTTTAGTTTGATGAGTATATTTAAATTAAATTATTTCTCAAATAATGAATGTTTAAATTAATTGTGTTAATTTCATATCAAATTGTTTTAGGTATTTTATGAGCATGATATTAATGGGTTTTATCGAGTGTGTAGGTGTTTCCATGGTCAATGATTTTTTTTGGAATTTTGGGGTATCTGATTTGTGATTAACCTGTGAAGATGACCTCAATCCATTTGAGGGACCAAGCTCAAGTGTGCTATAGATTTAGTGTATTGTGATGTTATATTATCTTGTAAGGGATGTGGAATTAATGTGTTTTTCATGTGTAAAATTAATGTTGTCTTCATTTGTGTAAGTGAGTCCTAAGATGAAGGGAATAGTCATTTAAGTGTCTAATTTTGAATCATTTTATTAAGTGTTTAAATTTGGATTTATGTGGTGATTTTATTTTAATTTAATCAATTTTAAAGTACTAAGTCATAGGACTATTAGTTAGGGCACTTTAGAAAGGTAAAATTATCCAAGTATTTCTTTTCTAACCTCCAAATTCAGCACATTCTATAAGTGACACAAATTGAAGATAGTTAAGAGGAGATTGGGTGAGAGTAACCAACATATCCCATCCTCAAGTTGGTTGCTAGGTATTTATCATGAGGGGATTTTATTTATTCAATTTAAATGAATGGGAAAAGGGGCTTCTTGGCTTGTTTTTTATTTTTATTTTCCTTGAAATTTTGAGAGGGGAGAGATCTTTGTGTGTTGAAGATAAATTAGTAATGGAGAGGATTGGGAGATGGAGAAGAAGATATTGAAAGGGAGATAGCCATGGCTTTCACCAAACACCATTCAATAATTTCTAGGCTAATTTGAGGTAGGCATTGTTAGAGGTTATATTTATTATTCTTTGAGTATGTGAGTGTGAAGAAATTATAGTGGAATTGTGTGATAATGTTTTTTGAGCTTTTTCCATATTATTGTGATTCTTTTTTTAAATGTGAAAATGAATTGCTATAGGAAGGAAGGGTTAGTTTCCCACATTTATTTTTGTAGCATCATAAATTGCCACCCTTGACAATTTCACACTATGTTTTTCTCCCCTCCTAAGTTATTGGACCTAATTGAGCACCTAGTTTACTAAATTATGCATTCCACAACCCATTTTAAATATTTACCGACAAATTACAATTATAATTTTTTTCTCATTTAATACTTTTCCCCTTACTCCTTAACTTCTAGAAAATAGGTCTAGGACACTTGAACCTAGGGTGCCTATGTCCCCCTATTTTGGATCCAAATTCAAATATATCAATGTCAACATTTTATTATTTAAAATTCAAATATCCAAAGTCAATTTTCAGGATTTAATTTTTGGGAAATTAGAATAATTACATATAAATAGCTAGTTATTGCATCATTTAAAAACTAAGTAGAAATTATTGGAGAAATTATTATCAAGTAAGTCAAGAGAAACCATTCTAGTGATTGATTGTAGTGATTCAATATCCAAACATCACATGTCAAAGTGTATCTGAGTGTGTGTTCATGTTTATGTTATCATATTTTTTGTGAAGGCTAACCCTTTGTAGGTCTTCAAGCAATTCAAGAAAGTAAGATCCAATCCTTGAGGATATGTTTATAACTTTAGTCCTTCAAGGAATCCATTGAAAGGTGGTGAGTAGTAGCACTTTATGGATTCATCATTCCTTCCTATCATAACTTATCCGTTTATCAATGAAACTGCCATTGTGGAAGTGGAAATACTAACATGAGGGTTGACTATGGTAAGCCCCTAAATGGAACAACCTTTCTTCCCTCTTTGAATGTGAGGTCTTATATCTGAGAAGGATTGATGGAATTTTGAAGATCAACTATTCATTATTACAATAAAAACCCTACATCTTGACAACTCATGAAAACTCAGTTACAAAGTTATCCAATTGTGATCCGATAGTGTGACAAGCAAAAACTAGAAGATCTTATTTGGCACCAAAAGATTGCAAAAATAGATCTAAATTATCCCTACATGGATAGTGGTGCCTAGGGAACCTATGTCAACGATTTTTAGCTATAAATTCACACCATAAGTATGTTGGGATTAGGGTGTCTCAAGCTTTGATTAGTAACATTTATTTATTATTTTGTGATGTATTTATTTGTATTTTAATGTTTAATTGCCCACCCAAATCAATGTCACTTTGTGGGACCTGTCAGTGATCTGGTATCCTACACGACAAGTGTCATGTACAATTTTTAAGCTAAATTATTAGAGGTAGGTGTCCACTTTATGTTACACCCCAAATTGTGTAATTACTATTTACTATTACTATGTATGGTAAAATGTAAATGTAATGTGAGTTCAATGGATGAATAAATTGTGTGTGCACTTTGTTATGACTACTTTATGAATGAATGCCATCTCATTTAATATTATATGAAGGAATGCATTTATGTGAAATAGATGGTTATTGAACTAATATTCTAATCATGGAGATGTATTATGTGTAATGCATATTTTGTTGAAGAGCTAACTACCTTGGGCATATTTTGAAAATGTGGATGCAGGTAGATGTTCATTCCTCCAAGTGGAGGGGAAGTATCACTTAGGAGAAGGTCTTGGTTAGGTAACTAGTAATGTAACCTATCTAAGCTTACACACACCACAAAAGAATAATTGAGTCAAGTTATCATGTGGGAAATAGGTAAGTGAGTCATCCTTAGAATAATGTTTCCACATTAGTAAGGGTCTTGTTTACTACTGAATGCATGCTTGAGTGATGTTTATCTAACTAAGCTTGTGAGTCCTTCCTTATCCTACTATGTTTGTTTGTGTCATTGAATGAGTGTTTGAATATATGCATACATGTATATATATGCATATGTCGGCATACACATATGATGGATATAATGGGATGTCCATATGGGTATGACAACATATGTATAGACATGCATATACGTATATAAATTATGATGCTATGTGTCTTTGAGCCTTCCATCGATACACATCTACATCAAAATTATACATTTATATGAGTATATACATACATTGGTCTGTATGTGAGAGCACAATCATATGCACATATGTGTAAGTAGGAATACTTACAAACATACTCACTCGAGGGATAAATTATATAAATATGAAAATATAAATACATTTAATGAATTTTCATATCGATGATAATAGGATATGAAAGGGTAACCTAATACATAGATATATATGTATGAACATATTTAATATGAAAATGCATGTACATGTGTATATGTGTACATAAGAGTACATACGTATTGTTTTTCTGGTAATGTTAAACAAAGATGTACGCATTCATGATATTGAATAGATCATTTGTGTTTCTATATAATATATATATATATATATATATATATATGTTTGTATATATGAGCAATACACATATAAGCATAAATGCTTAATAGATGAGTGCATATGAATATATATATATATACATACATACATATATATATAATGTGAATGTCAACTTGATCATATTCATTTGTATATTGAATGTATACATGCTTTATTGATAAATGAGTTATGCATTCGAGGTATAAAGCAATATGTTTTTATCATATGAGCTAATATACGTATGAGTAGATGTATACATATATACATATATATGATATACTCTATGTATATATATAAGTCAATATACAAATATGGGATATACTTGTAGATGTCCAATTTGATCACTTCCATATGATCAAACATGTCTCCTTATTCATCTAGTTGCTCATCCCCTCTGTCAATATTAATTAAACCATTGTTTAATTAATACCCTGCATCTTGCACAAAGGTCCTAAAGTATTTAATTTAATACTTTGCCCCTCTTCCTCCTCTAAATTAAATAAATATACCCTTTTATTTAATTTAGTCATATTCCCCTTTTAAATTAAAATTCATTTTTAATTCATCTTTTCTCTCTCATGGTCACATCCTCCAACTTTTGCAAGTTGGTCCCTAATCCATCTTAATTACCTCATCTTCTTCTAATTAACTAGGGTTAGCATGTGCACACCCTTAACCATCATTAAGGTCACATCCTCCATAATTTCCCACTTGCTTCTAATGAGTCATTAGTCCATCTAACTAAGTACTTGCACAACCTTAATCAGTTGATTAGCCTAACCTAATCCTCCTCCTATTTATGGCATATGTCCTTGAGTCAACCTTATTAAAGGCTTTCTCCTTTTGGACAAGAGCCTCCACCCCATGTGAAATTTTATTCACATTTATCTAAGGCACTTAAAGGGAATTTTTAATTCCTTCACTTTAACTCCCACATGTCCTTCATTTATTCTTTATTCTTTCTCTCATCCCCATGAGAATATTTGAGGAATTTTTAATTCCTCACATGTCCTCTCACCCACATGGGGACAAGTACCTCCTTTATGAGGAGGTCTTGTCCAATCCCAAGGTACTTTGTACCCCTCTCCATGTCATGTCCTTCTCCTTCCACCTCATGTCCACTTCACCTTTTAGGGCTATCTCACATGCCACATGTCAAGATGTGAGGGCTTGTGAGTTCTCAACTCACCTTAGCCCTACATCTTGATATTTAGTGGCTCAATCTTGACCCTCCATTTCCTCTAAGAATTCTCAAAAATCTTATAAATACCCCCTCTTTTCTCTCATTTTGCCAAACTCTTGCAAATTTATTTCTCATCTTATACTTAGCCATTTTCTTGTTTTCATCCACTTGCATTCATCCTCACAACATCACATAGCTTGCATCTACTTGCCATCCAAGGAGCATACACACCAAAGATCGAAGGGCCAACCAAAGGATTGACTCAACGCAAGGTATAGAGTTCCATTTGTTACT
>VDFB02162338.1:0-11890 GCA_007258455.2 Sequoia sempervirens | reverse complement strand
GAGTGTTTGAAGGTTCACTTGCTTTGAAAAATGAAACATTGTGTTTAGGAATGGGCTTGGTAAGGATTTGTAAATTCTGATTAGGGGGTGCAACAAACTTATTTCCTTGATCATTGACACCCGCAATGGACAAATGACCAGAATCAATGAAGTCTTGAACTAAGTGTTTGAGACGCTTACATTGTTCGGTGTCATGTCTATTTTGGTGATGAAAATGACAATAAGCATTTGGTTTGAAGGTAGGTGGTAAGGGTTTGGTGGTATCAAGTGGTTTAACGGTGGGAAAAGTGATCATCTGTTGTTGGAGTAGTTGATTCATTGTGTTATGGAGAGTATTAGGTAAGGGGGTAAATTGTCTTTTCGATTCCCCATAGGTAAAGGGCACCGCTACTTTGAAAATGACCACTTGACTCGAAATAGGTTTGGTTGGTTGTGGAGGAGGGGGATTGAACTGTAAGAAGCCTTGATTTGGTTTTCTAAATTTTTGTGTGTTGTTTTGGTTGTCTTGTTCAGACTTCTCAGCTTGGTTAGAAGTGGAATTTGGCGTATGTGTAGGATCATAATGGAAAAAATAGGCCCTTAAGTGGCAAAAAATTCCAAAAAATCAGAGTTAGGCAACTTGAAGTAAAATTTTGAATAAGATATCTATATTATTTGAAAAAAATGTAAGAATAGAATATGTAGAAAATTGAATGTAGTTTCTAAAATACTGGTTTAATTTTTATTTTTTAAATCTATTTGGTGAAAATTTGAAATTTCAATGTAGTAGTACTTAAATTTCAGGGAAAAAATAAGTAGGTGTCTATCTGACCACCCTAACCACAATAAAATGATAATATTTTTTTATAAGATTTTAGATATTATTAGAGGACTCATGTCCCGATGTGATGCATATTTTTTTATAAATTTTTTCCAAGCAAATAATTAATCATGAATTTTTTATTACAACTTTTAAAAAATATAAAAACTCGTATGTTTGACCAACTTAACTTGGTCAAAATTTCATGAAATTCATTTTTTTTAATCCTATAGTATGTGAAGCATAGAATGTGACACATATTTTGGATTCAAAAAATGTGATACCATTTGAAAGCCATAAATGTTTTTCAATCAGCTTATCAATCAAGAATTTAGTAATAGTTTAAATAGAAAATGAATAATAATTATTTATTAAATTCAAAGTAAAGCATAATTTATATTTGCAGAAAGCTGAGAATCTTTGTTAAAAACCATTTTCATTTCATCAATTTTGGGTAAAAAAAATTAGTTAGCCACATACCAGGCTACACATACCCATCATATCGCTACTTTTTGGCCCATCATGATCCTGCACATACCCTTTGAATCACGACTAGTAACCGAGTTGTGATAGTCATAAAGGGTTGTGCATAAATGCATGAATAGAGGAAATTTCATCATAGTCAACTTATCCTTAAGGTGAGTGTGCAAGTTTTTGATAAACATCTTTTGGAGATGCGAATTAGGAATCTTAACATCAATTTGAGCATACAATGATTGATACCGTGAAATGAAATCAATTACTTTTTCATCTACATTTTGTTTACATCTCGTTATATCAGCCATGGTCTTTTTGGGAGTCATATGGACTTGGAAATGACTTATAAAGGCATCCACAAGTTCATTAAATGATCAGATTGAATGATTGGGTAAGTTTGAAAACCATTCCAATGCAGTATCCTTTAAGGTCCTAGGAAAAAGAATGGCTAATAGCTTATCGTCAAGGAAAAAGTCACTGCACAGGGTTGTATAGGCATTGACATAATTAGTAGGGTCTCCTTTACCTCTGTACTTCTAAAACCTAGGCATTTCAATTCCTTGTGGCATATGTGTGCATAAGATCTCTAAGGATAATGGGCTACTACAAACATTATATGTGGGTGGAGCATTTTGACTTTGGCTAATGGTGGAGATTTTTTGTTGCATGGAGGAAATGTTAAAGAGTTGTGTAATGATGGGATTGGTGTAAGTGATATGAGGTGGAAGGGAAAATGGTGGTGGAGTGTATGTAATGTTAGGAGAAATGAAAGGAACCCTAAGAGGAGTGAAGGTGGAAGAGGGAACATTCAATGCCACAAAAGAACTAGGAATGCTAGTTGGAATAGTGAAAGAATGAGTCACATGACTAACACATTGCATGGTTGTTGTAACTTGAGGAGTGGTATAGGTGGGTATGGATGCTATGGTTGAAGGGGGGGGAATGTGAGATCCTCCTTGGCTCACAATAATGTTTGCTGATTGGGATTTGGAAGGAACATGTTTGTTGTATATCTCAACTATTATTTTCATAACTTGTAAGCCATTGTCACTTTCAATCAAGAAATGAAGGTTTTCTATGGCAAGTATGGCAGTGGTGGAAATGTTTTCAAGGGATAAATCTTGTTGTAAGTGAGCAAAATACTCATGAATACTAATGACTTTTTCTTGCGGAATGAAACTAGTTTGTGTGTCAACATGCATGGCATGTGAATGTAAAAGTGTATTAGGGGTAGTATCCATTCCTAATGCACCATTTTCCATACTAGGAGTAGGAGCTCTTGAGATCCCAAGGTCCACAACAAAAGTGCTATCATGGGAAGCAATGAGTCTAGAACTTCGTGTCACTAAAGTATTATCAATGGGGCACCAAACACTCATACAAGTACCAAAAAAGATGGGTTGAATGCAAATGCAAACTAGGAACAAAAAAATGCTAGTGACATAAATTCTATAAACTAAAACAAGAAGGCAGTAACAGGAAACAAAATGTAGGAAATACTGTGAAAATGCTAGAAATTTCAATGCAGAAAATGCAGCTGGACTAACTCGCCTAGGGTGGTGAATGAGTCCAGGTATGATATTTTTGTGTGTTTTTCAAAAAAATTAAAGTGATTTCAATGCTTTGCATATGAAAATTGAACATGAAAATATAAATTTTTAGTTTTCTAATCATTTGATATGCAAAAAAGGAATCTAAATGAGTCTTTTACTAATGCAGTTTGAGAAACCCTAGGATAAAAAAACAAAACAAAACCTAAGTGAGTGTTGATGCCAATCAAACCTAGGATGAAATATGCAAGTGAAATTAGAAAGATAAAGAGTTCAATATGCAAGTTCACCAAAATGAACCAACAATTTTGTGGTGTCTATATACTTCTCTTGCACTCTTAGGATCTTACACCTAAGAGGAGAGAGATAGAACCCCAAAATTGAAGTGGTTCACTCAAATAAAGGATCGTGTGATGTGTGTAAGACTAAATGGAATGTTGTAAATGTAACTAAATGATGTAATTGATTGATTATGAATGAAAAACCTATGAAATAAGCAATATTTGAAAATATAGTGAGGTATGCAAGAATGAACTAAAACATGAGTAAATATAAAAAAAATTGAAGAAGGTTGAAAAGAGTGCACTTGGGAATTGATGATGAATCTAGAATGTTATGAATACTGGATGAAATTAGTGTAAATCACCAATGGGACTCATTCACCATTCATGGAAAATCAGTCCTACTACTAACAAAAACACCTAAAAAATGATTTTCAACTGTTGGGAACTAGAATCTATCAAAATCAACTTTTTTGGCCCTTAGGTGGGACTCAATTACCACTAATGGTGAATCACTCCACCAAAAATATGTGAAATCAAAATTCAATCATGTAGCTCCACATCTGCACTTGTCTTCTTGTCGACGGAGTCAAATCTGCAAAAAATGGACTGTAGGTTGTCTCCAAGCTTGAAATAGGGTTTAGTTTACTTGAAACACTTTTTTTACTTCTTGACCACCTTTCAATGCATATTTGGTTGAAAAAGATACATACAAAAATCTGCAAACACACATGCAAAAGGGGAAAAATGGTTAAGGGTTAGAGTATATGGATTTTCCTTGGTCAAATCCCACTTTGGTAATCAAGCCCTTAATGAAGAAATGAAATGAAATAAACAAGGAATGATGAATAAACAACATGAAAATGTCCTAAACTCACCACAACCTTGTTGAAGAAATATGAAGATATGCCAATGGCTGCTCCAAGATGCTTGATGAATGCTTGATTGAATGATGCAAAGCGCTTGAATGCTAGTTGATGTTGAATGATTGAATGCAAGTGAATTTGATGAATGGGGGTTAAAAACAAAAGAAAAGCACTTATTTATACACACTTATGCCCTAATAGTCCAATAATACAACATCACAGGCTGACATAAGGAATTTTTGAATAAAAACCCAAAAAGAAAATCTGAATTATTTTGAATTTGGAGCCAAGAGGGACTCATTCACCACCCATGTTGAATGGGTCCCACCTTGGGTCTATAAGTGGGCATTGGGAATTATCTTGCATTTAATGAGGTTTGTCAAGTTTACATTAAAAAACACACTTAATTAAGTCTTATGAGTGCATAAAGGGGTCAAATAAAGCATAAGAAAGGTGTTAATAGTGAAATCAAGCCTAGAAAAGTGTGAAATCTTGTTACAAGACTTTACAACATCAAAATAGGACTTGATAAGGAATAAAAAGGTGATATTTAGATGAATTGTAATGAAAAGAGTCTAGAAAAGTGTAGAAATGTGTTGCAACACTTCACAACACCTTCACAAGACATCATAATTTGAATATTAAGGACCTAATGTGAATGTAGAAGTTAAATTACAACAAAATAGATCAAACATAATGAGAAAAAGACCTAAAAGACCATGAAAATATCAAAGATCCATTTTTCTATGGTACAAAGACAACATGAGAAAATTAGCAACATTACATATTTAAAAAATCAATGCTATGAAAAAATCAAAAGTTGAGACACCTTCATTTTCATAACAATTTTAATAGGATGGAAAAATCACCTTGCCAGACATTTTATAGGACAATCCAATACAACTAAATGATCATAATATGTTTTGGAAAATCGTCAAATTGTTCTCAAGACCCAAATGTAGTTTTCCAAGACCCAATTCAACCATGATCTTTCATTGACTTGATTAAAAAAAACACATAAATTTTCAAACACAAAACACCTTTCCCATGAGCCACTTCAAATCATATAAATTTACTTATAATAAATAATTCAAAGGAATTCTATAGGCACAAGTAATTCACAACAGGAATAATCTTGACTTTGAAAGCCTCTCTATATCTTTTCCTCCCAAAATACTTCTCTCTAAGCTATACATTTTTCAAACAACTATCTTCTTCATGCCATCTCCAAACTATCTGCTACCACATGCGATTACATGATCACATTGCAAATTCAACTCTTGCAGGAAGAGGATGATCACATACTCTTCACCTCCTTTTGTATTGTCATCAATAGCTTGATATTACAAATCAATATTTCACACAACCATAGCCAAAAAGATCACCATATTCTTCATACCAAATGAAAGCAATAAAAACAATAAGCAAAATGCACAATAATGTTTCACACCAGAAAACTCAATTCACCTTGATCATTCGTAGAGACGTATATTTACACAAGTTTACATAAAATGAAATCATGTAATTGTTGTAACCTGTAAATAACTATTTTGTTAACTATGTTGATTACACAATGTCTATTATTTATCCAACAATTTGAAAAGGTGAAACAAATCCTTTTGTCTATGATACAACCTAGGAATCTAGGGTGCCTTCTTTCGATGGTTGTTATCATCCTTAGTTTCCTCATCAAACACTTTAATGGATGCTAAAAAACAATACGACTGTATTTTGGCCACTCTAGCTTGTGTTATTATGATCACTCTTGTAGATTTCAAAACACGAACAAGAAAACAAAGTAAAAAATAGGGAACAAGGAATTTAGATACACAAACACAAAACCTCAGCTCTTTATTTATTGAATATAATTAAATTAATTACATATGACCTCTTTTTATAGAGGCTTTCAATTACAATTTCTTCTGGATGCAATTTATCATGCATAATAAGCATATAATATGTAGATGACAAACTCATGAAAACTCTATATTTAAAAACACTTTTTATCTTCATGCAAAATATAATTATTTCCTAACTTTTCTTCTCATGCAAAGTGAGATAACTACAAGTAGAATTGAGCATAGAAACTAAGGTGAATTATATGACAATGAAGCTCATGCATCACTTTCCAACAACTCTCTTTCATGCAAGGGATGCACAAGTAAAGAAAGGTTTAGCACTTTCATAAGGAATAAAAATTGAGATTTTTTATTTTCTTTTGTAGTCGGTAAGCCTTTGCTAATCTATTCATATAAGCATATTGAGGAAATTGAATTTATAAAGAAACAAATTTTGAATGTCTGTAAGAAATTTTCAAATCCTTTTAGTTTTTCAATAATCTTTAGATGATCCTATTGAATTGTCATGGTCTATCCTAGATTTGTAAGCCAAGCTATCTATTTTCCTTCATCAACAATTGGGCTACAAACAACCATGCCTCAAACATCTGATGAACGATGCAAAGTGTGTGATCCTCTACATTGTGGAAATATGAGGATTGCTTGAAGGAAAACAAATAGCTTGACTTACAAATCTAGTTCACTAAAATATTTGGTTCCCTGAGGCCTAACATAAAAGGAGCTTTGTGCATATAAGTTTCAATTACAACATCAAAATAGGACTTGATAAGGAATAAAAAGGTGATATTTAGATGAATTGTAATGAAAAGAGTCTAGAAAAGTGTAGAAATGTGTTACAACACTTCACAACACCTTCACAAGACATCATAATTTGAATATTAAGGACCTAATGTGAATGTCGAAGTTAAATTACAACAAAATAGATCAAACATCATGAGAGAAAGACCTAAAAGACCATGAAAATGTCAAAGATCCATTTTTCTATGGTACAAAGACAACATGAGAAAATTAGCAACATTAAATATTTAAAAAATCAATGCTATGGAAAAATCAAAAGTTGAGATACCTTCATTTTCATAACAATTTTAATAGGATGGAAAAATCACCTTGCCAGAAATTTTATAGGACAATCCAATACAACTAAATGATCATAATATGTTTTGGAAAATCTTCAAATTGTTCTCAAGACCCAAATGTAGTTTTCCAAGACCCAATTCAACCATGATATTTCATTGACTTGATTAAAAAAAAAAACATAAATTTTCAAACACAAAACACCTTTCCCATGAGCCACTTCAAATCATATAAATTTACTTACAATAAATAATTCAAAGGAATTCTATAGGCACAAGTAATTCACAACAGGAATAATCCTTACTTTGAAAGCCTCTCTATATCTTTTCCTCCCAAAATACTTCTCTATAAGCTATACATTTTTCAAACAACTATCTTCTTCATGCCATCTCCAAACTATCTGCTACCACATGCGATTACATGATCACATTGCAAATTCAACTCTTGCAGGAAGAGGATGATCACATA
This sequence comes from Sequoia sempervirens, assembly GCA_007258455.2. Lineage (NCBI taxonomy): Eukaryota > Viridiplantae > Streptophyta > Pinopsida > Cupressales > Cupressaceae > Sequoia > Sequoia sempervirens. Next base: position 4,516 of record VDFB02162338.1, on the reverse strand, counting down.
CTCTTCACCTCCTTTTGTATTGTCATCAATAGCTTGATATTACAAATCAATATTTCACACAACCACAGCCAAAAATATCACCATATTCTTCATACCAAATGAAAGCAATAAAAATAATAAGCAAAATGCACAATAATGTTTCACACCAGAAAACTCAATTCACCTTGATCATTCGTAGAGACGTATATTTACACAAGTTTACATGAAATGAAATCATGTAATTGTTGTAACCTATAAATAACTATTTTGTTAACTATATTGATTACATAATGTCTATTATTTATCCAACAATTTGAAAAGGTGAAACAAATCCTTTTGTCTATGATACAACCTAGGAATCTAGGGTGCCTTCTTTCGATGGTTGTAATCATCCTTAGTTTCCTCATCAAACACTTTAATGGATGCTGCAAAACAATACGACTATATTTTGGCCACTCTAGCTTGTGTTATTATGATCACTCTTGTAGATTTCAAAACACGAACAAGAAAACAAAGTAAAAAATAGGGAACAGAGAATTTAGATACACAAACACAAAACCTCAGCTCTTTATTTATTGAATATAATTAAATTAATTACATATGACCTCTTTTTATAGAGGCTTTCAATTGTAATTTCTTCTGGATGCAATTTATCATGCATAATAAGCATATAATATGTAGATGACAAACTCATGAAAACTCTATATTTAAAAACACTTTTTATCTTCATGCAAAATATAATTATTTCCTAACTTTTCTTCTCATGCAAAGTGAGATAACTACAAGTAGAATTGAGCATAGAAACTAAGGTGAATTATATGAAAATGAAGCTCATGCATCACTTTCCAACAACTCTCTTGCATGCAGGGGATGCACAAGTAAAGAAAGGTTTAGCACTTTCATAAGGAATAAAAATTGAGATTTTTTATTTTCTTTTGTAGTCGGTAGGCCTTTGCTAATCTATTCATATAAGCATATTGAGGAAATTGAATTTATAAAGAAACAAATTTTGAATTTCTGTAAGAAATTTTCAAATCCTTTTAGTTTTTCAATAATCTTTAGATGATCCTATTGAATTGTCATGGTCTATCCTAGATTTGTAAGCCAAGCTATCTATTTTCCTTCATCAACAATTGGGCTACAAACAACCATGCCTCAAACATCTGATGAACGATGCAAAGTGTGTGATCCTCTACATTGTGCCACGTGGAACCTCTATGGAGGATTTCCGCCTTGAAGGCAAAAAACAGTTTGGATCGTTTACAAATCTTAGTTCCTCACCAAAATATGTCTTTTCTGGTTCCTGCCTTAATCCTAAAGTAGGCCCCGCTTTTAATAAGTAAGTTTCCAAATTCAAAAGCTCATGGCTCCTAGAAACCATAAGATCAACCCTTTTTCATGTTCTCAATTGAGGTAGTGAACTCTTTTGACTTACTCTGATAACCACATAAAGCCCCAGGCCTCTACCATACCTCTTGAGCAACTTTGACAATAATAACACCATCACTTAGAGGTAGTTGAACTATGGGAGAATCTTTATGCCCTTCACAAATAACTGATATTAATTCAACCTAAGAAGTAGTTAAGGATTCAATCCTTTGTTTCAACTCTTCTTTTTCAATGTAACTTGGCCTTGTGTCAATGTAAGACTGATAAAAGTAACGCTAAGAAAAATTCATTTCACTATGTTAAAATTCTATAAAATAGTACAACCAAATTTTTGGGTATGGAGTAACAGAATGAACAAAGCCAAGTGTAATCCTGGGGTAAATTTCATAGAAGTGATAACCACATATGTCTAAAAATGTAATAACCTCCATAAGTTAAGCTTAAATAAAAACACAATTTACATATCATCACACATACTAGGATGACACTTGTCCAATGTACAAGAAAAAGGTAGAGAACTATACTAAAATATTAATTTAAAGTACATGTGACATTTATAAGGAAAAGTAAAATGGGAATATATCCTTTACAATAGACCTCTTGGTCATTAACAAAACTATACAATATACTAAACACTTGTGCCTTCCTAACAAGATCCCTTCGACCTTGAACTCCTTTGACCATCTTGAGGGTGATAAAATTGTGCGAGCATGTTTCCACTCTACCACAAAGTGAAACACTTCCTTGGAATTCTTCAGTCCATCAAAGAATACCCGACCCAACACAAGGAAAAATAGCAATGCAACACTGAATAGGAGTAATGGAATACATGCAATAGAACATGCCATTGTTGAATTCTATCAAATTCTTCACATAGAATACATCAAACGTCACCAACTTGATGCTTGTGCACATTCAAAGTTAATCATGAGTAAAATATAATAGTTTACCATCAACATTGCTTAGTCCAACATCTCTTAAGCAACCAGTAAATCTTTGCAAGTATAAGTATACAAATCAAGTTAACTAGTTTTTTAGCATGCAAGAAATCCCCTTCAGTAATCCTTTCATTCGTGCATATCAAGAAGGGTAGATGTTCTAATGTTTGAGCATGAATGTACAAAAATGAAAGTAAATAAATTTCAATATTAAATCATAACATGATCATCACATAATTCACACCAAAAACATCATACTTGATGTTTGTGCTCATACAAAAATAGTCATAAAGACTTCATGTTAGATTACTATCAATGTTGCTATGTCCATCTTTTCTTTAAACAACACGTAATCTGTGCAAGTACTAATTTTGTATCAATATAACATGACTACTTGCATACAAATCATCCAACAATCTTTTCATTAGAACATATAAAGTAATGAAGTGGATCAAATGTAAGAACATGCAAGTACTAGCAAGGTATAGCTCATGTATGTATGTATATACATATATATGGGTATATATGTGAGTATAAATTATTAAGTAAAGTAATTCCATACCAAGTATTACCTCCTATCCAATTATCATGAGGAAACATGTTTGATATAGTTTTTATTAGCAAGCATTACCTTTCTTACATTGAGAAACATAGCCTAAATTTTGTCTAGCAATCATTCCATTTCTAGAACGAATCTTCAAAGACATCAAGACATGCATATGGAAACTTTTCATTTACGCATATATATATACGTATGTATATGCATATATATACATATATACATATACATATACATATACATATACATATACATATATATACATATATATATACCTATATTTATACATATATATATAGATATATATATATATATATACCTATATATGTATGTATACATATAGGTATATATATATATATGTATACATATAGATATATATATATATATACATGTATGTATATATGTATATATACATAAGGTTCATAAGCATTCTCTTTTTAGAATGATCCTTCTTAGATGTCAAATTATGCAATCCAAAATTATCTACATGGATCATGGTTCATAATGCATGATTTTTATGAAATCTATCATAACTACTCATCCATTGCATATAACGTAGCATTCCAAAACCTTATTCCTTGCTTCAATGAAATCAATCATTCATTATTCAAGTAAAGGAATTATTTGATAAAAAGATAATTGTCTTTATTAGAAAACTATTCATTTTCTTAAATGCAATCAAAATCAACATGAACTGAAGAAACAATTCTATTTTTAGAATGAGTCTACATAGACATTTCTTCAAAAATTCAAGTAGCCAACAATATTTATGTGTATGGAGGTTCATAATGCATGATATAAGCAACCTCCTGATTTGAATTTGATGCCTTATAAAATTTAAGAAGAGTGTAAGCTTTACTAGCCCAAAGGATCTCGTCAAGTCTATATGTCTTCCATATCCTTAGTCTCCAACTTGAGACATTCCAAATTAACCTTTTCTTGATAAGGTAAAGGTGATATCATATAGGGTTTTCATCACATAAAATTTTCATTAAAATAATATTTAACCCATAACTATTTTGTAGGATGTTGTTGTATGACCACATCTAGCCATTCTAAATATGAACATATATTTAGGTTAAGGGTTATATTCCATCATAACTCTTAAATTTTAAATGGTGATTCCCTTCATTAAGAATTCATCAAGTTACCACAAAGGATGAGAGTATCCTCAATAACAAATTATATGGGGGGAGTTGATCCTTATCTATATATATTTAAGTGGTACCTTTTTTAAGGCCCTACTAAATGTCCACACCCCATAGAGGAAGAGGTACATTATTTTAACATTATATGAATCTATATGTTCTCATAGATAAAGGTGTACTAGCTTAGTTTACTCAAACTTAGAAACATATATAAGTAGAGTTCGCATTCTCTCTTAGCATACCCGATGGTAAGGTATATTTATGATGGTCATAAAAAAAGATGAAAATTGTCAAGAATTAGGCCAGATGCCAAGATTCAAAGGAGAGGGATGTGAGAAATGATAGAATTTTTCTCGCTTCTTAAAACAATTTAAATAGAAGGCAAGCAACAATAATGTAATATCATCGAATTGCACCTAGGGGCAATTCCACATTTTGGCATCTTTGCCTAGCATTTATGATAGATTGGAACATTAATGACAAAATCCCATGGGTTAGAATTT
>VDFB02162337.1:54222-76487 GCA_007258455.2 Sequoia sempervirens | reverse complement strand
GTTATCCGACCCTATGATATGTTGACTGAATGATATACCCCTTCTAGCCAAATCATTGTAGAACACCTACAAGAAACCTTGCACGAACTTTGTAGAATGTGTGCAATCATCACTAATATAAAAATGATACACTTATGATCTTTCTATCATCCTCTGTACTATCATTTGCATGAATGAATGCGGTGTGCACACATATAGAAGCCTATGTGGAGTTGTAATATTATGATTGCACCTCACGTTGTGGATGTAGACTGTAGTTCTTTGCAAAGTTGACAATTGAAACAATGCTACCAAGTGGAAATGTGTACTTGCATAACTTGAATTTCAAGTCTAACCATCAAGCTCTATGGGTATGCCTTGCATACTCATACACTATATTGTCATGAAATGTAGACTTAAACTGATACACTGGAATATTGTGAATAACCAAATCACACCTTTTTGCTTCTTTACCATCTTTTGTATTGTAGGCCACTATTTTATACTTTCCAAACTCTACTAGTTTTTTTCCAATCACATTTGTGCTTTCTATATGTACACATATTGGCATATGTTGCAAGCCACCACAATGTCAACATGTGCTATCCAAGCATAATTTTTTGTAGAATATTTGACCTTTCTCTCTTTCACATAAAATTGTTGATATGAAGTCTCTTGAAGATGTAGGTAGGGAATGTATGCCATAGTCATGCAAAACATTATTAGTATCCAAATCTAAACATATAGACCGATAAACATCAAAATGGTTAGAAAATTCAATATATAATCTACAACAATAAGTAGTGCTTGTGTGATTTATTTTGACATCATAGAAAGGTTTTAGCATTTCAAAATATCTTTGTGAGGATACATCTCTAGAAATTTACCAAAAAACTGTGTTTGATTTAGAGATACCTTTGTGTAATTCTTCCAAAAGTCTTCAATTAGTGATCTCAATGCTTCAACAATTGGTTTATCTTTTAGTGGTAGTCTCCCCGAGAATGCCCATAATTCATTGGCTTTGGTGTTCTCGATTGTTTGGTGCCTTCCAATGGATCTTGATAGTTTTTTTTTATTATTAATTTTCAATGCTTGACTTGTGTTTCTAATGAGATGAGATTTACTCATTTGATTAATTACTATTGTCTATGTAAGGACATGTTGTGTGACATTACTATATTTTGTGCATGAAGTGTTAGCCACACTCTCATATGCACTCATTAGATTCGTCACAATAGTTTTTTCACTTGAATCCTCTGATGTTATCAATCCAAGAATCTTCATGATGGACCTATACTTTATACTTTACATCATTTCAAAAAATAGTTGACATCTTGTAGTCTCATTTAAATTTTGAAAGAACACTCTCCAAATCTTATGAGCATATCTTCTATAAGTGTGATTTGGAATCTTACCTTCCATTAGCTTAAAAATTATTCTCATTTATATCAATCAAATACTTTGGCTTTCTATGCAAAATTCTAGGTGGTGTTCTCAAAGGTAAATTCATCTCAACATTAGGAATTTCATCAATATTTAAATGAGATGGACTAGATGGCATACCTTCAATCAGAGATGGAATAGATGATGTACCTTGAGGTTGAAATGAGAAAAATGGCATACGTCCTTCATCACATGTGAGTGATGATGTACTTTCAACTTGAGATGTGGTAGATAGTGTCCCTCCATATTGAATTGCAGTAGAGGATGTGTCTCCATCTAAGATATTCAAATCTCTCATAGCATGAAGCTTTTGCATTTGTTCCCTTTATGCCACCAATACCATATTTCTTGTTGATGGTTGAGGTTCCTCTTCAATTGGAATATCTTCGACAATCGTGTCTAATTTCCTATTCTCACAAAGTTCCCTCATATTTGTTGCTTTCTTTGCATTCTTAGCTTCTTGCTGTTCCTTTGTTGGTTTAATCCTTGATCATTTCCTCAGCATGACAAAGAATTTTATTTGTAGCATGATAAAGAGACAAATATTAGTTCCTAAAAAATGAATCCATACAAATAAATGAAATATATTTCATTCAACCCTTCTAAAAAATACATACAATCATCATGTAGAAGAGTAAATGTCACTCAACCATGATGAATAAACAAGTGCACTAAGAACACAAGGAAAACAAAAAGATAATTTTTTTGAAGTATTTCTACCTTGCAAGAATTTATCATGTGACTTTTCTCTAGCCATTTTCTAATGTATGACCTACCAATATAATGTCCACAAATAGACATGTATGCAAAATGTGGTAGCATAGACAAAGCACATGAATTTTTTGATGGAATGCCTTAAAGAAATGTGGTCTCATGGAATTCCATGATTGCAAGATAAGCACAAAATATATTTTTTAAAAGACATTACAAACTTTCAAGAAAATACAATTGGAAAGTATAAATCCAAATTCCACAACTTTTGTCAAAATCCTACCTTTGGAACAAGGTATGGGCATCAATCAAATCATTGAAAGAAAGGGGGATTTTTGTCAAATGTTATAATTGCAACTCCCTTGGTAGACATGTATGAGAAATGTGGAAGAATGGACAAGGCATGTGAATTGTTTGATAAAATTCATCAAAGAGATATGTCATGGATTGCAATGATTGCGGGATATGCACAAAATGGATTTGTTGAAAAGGTTTTGGAAACTTCCCAGCAAATGCAATAAGAGGGTGTCAAGCCAAATTCTACAACCTTTGTCAAGATCCTCCCTACCCATACCAAGAAAGGATATTTGGAATAGAATATGGGAATCCATGTCAAATAATTAAGGATAGAGGCATTTTTTAAATTTATAGTTATAGCTTACCCTAGTAGATGCGTAAAAAAATGTGGAAGCATAGACAAGATAGGTGGATTTTTTGGGAAAATGACTCAATGAGATATGGTATCATGGAGCATAATGATTGTAGAATATGCAAAAAATGTATTTGTTAAATTTTTTTAAGAATTTTTCAAGCTAATTCAATTGGAAAGTGTAAAGCCAAAATCGACAACCTTTGATAGCATCCCCCTACATTTTCCAAAATGGGCTATTTAAAACAAGGTATGGACATCCCTCAAAGCATAATGGAAGGGGGATTTTTGTCAAATGTTATAGTTGAAAATTCCATATTAGACATGTATGCAAAATCTGGAATTTTATACAAGGAATATGAATTATTTGAAATGATACCTCAAATAGATGTCATCTTATGGAATGCATGGATATCAAGATATGCAAAAAATGTTTTTCTTAATAATATTTGCTAGCATGCTTCCTACCTATGATAAAATGGGAGCTTTGGAATAAGGTATGGACATCCATCAAAGGATAATTAAATAGGGATTTTGTCAATATTATAGTTTGAAATGTTTTGATAGACATGTATGCAAAATGTGGAAGCATAGATAAGGCACATGAAAAATTTGACATATAATTTCTCAAAGAAATATGGTCTCATGTAATACCATTATTTTATAATACAAACAAAATGATTTTTTTGAACTTTAGGTATTACAAAATTTTAAGTAAATGTAATTTGTAGATGAAAAGACAAATTTCATGACTTTTACCAACATCTTCCATGTCTATGCCAAAATGGGAGCTTTGGAACAAGGTACATGCATCGATCAAAGCATAATAGAAGGGGGGATTTTTTTAAATGTTATAGTTGCAACTACCCTAGTAGACATGTATGCAAAATGTGGAACCAAATACAAGGCACACAAACTATATGGCATAATTACTTAGAGAAGGGAAGAAAGGAAGGATCTATATGGATATTGCAACAATGCAAACTATGATTTATTTGGTTGCACAAGAGCCAAATGATATATAAGAGCAGGCAAACCACTACGAAGAGTAAAGAATTGTGTATAAATTTTTCCAAGAGGGGCTAAGGTTACAATGATAATTTTCAAGGGAACCCCCCTCGAATGCTCATAAATGTCAAAAATTAAAAACAAACATGATGAACATGGAATATGAATTTTAAAAAATATAATCTAATCCATTAGAAAAATCTAATGCATTTGATTAAGGATATGTATGCTGAGCACTCATAATTTATCATCCTTAGCAAAATCTAATCCCAAAATCAACATAATAACAACATCAAAGCATTTTATTAAGCATGTATGATAAGGGATGATAAAGAAACATAATAGAATGAAGGAAAATGTAAAGAACATGTATAAAGACTTGAAATACCTTAAAAACAAAGATTCAAATGAAAAAACTACCAAATTATGTGTAGTATTTTTTTCTTCTTGCATTAAACTCCTCAATAATTTAATCTTTTCACAAACTTGCTTCCATTTCAATGTTCAATTGTATATAACTATAATAGAATTACTAAAGACTATACAATTAACCAATGTATAATGTTAAATTCCTACAATTCAATCACAATTAACATTGCAACACTATAAAAATTGAAACTTGAATTGATATATATCAAATTCAATGTGAGAACTTTGTTATTTCCTCCTTCGTAAGTTTAAAAACCAAAAAAATGTGGTGGAAAGTTGATGCCAAGGTGGTAGAATGTGTAAAATTTACATGTGCACTTCCCAATAGCATCAAAAAGCAGTTTTTTGTCGGATCACATGCAAAAGTAAGATAATAATAGAGCATGTGGGCCTGGATCATGGGTTTCCTATCTGTTTTATAATTTTTAGAGCAAGACAAAATGTGCTCATGTTATAATGTGCTTGCATTATAATGTGCTCATGGTATAACATGCTCACATTATAATGCACTTGTGTTATAACGTTCTCACATTATAACACGCTTGTGTTATAACATGCTCACATTATAATGTGATCATGTTATAACATGCTCACATTATAATGCACTCACGTTAAAACATGCTCACATTATAATGTGCTCGCATTATAATGCGAGCACATTTTAGCTTGCTTTACAAAATGGCCATATTTCAACTTCTCCAAAATGCACTCGTGTTATGAAAAAGTTGATTTTGTAAGGGTTTCCTAACTCTTATCATGTGTTAATATGGGCTTGGGTTGGCCTACATCAATGCGACCTTTCTTTGACCAATTATGACATCTTCTAGGTGTTATGTATGTCTCATTTTGTGTGTAATATGTAGTTTCACCGGATTTCCCTACATTCTCAAGCATGTACATTAACCCTCAATCCTTAAACCCTAATACCTTAAATGCTTAACCCATAAACCCTCAACCCTTAAACCTTAAATCCTAAACCCTATCCCTAAATTCTTAACCCTTGAAACTATACATTAAACCCTAAAGCCTCAACCCTCAACCCTTAAACCTTAAATCATAAACCCTTAACCCTCAACACTATAACTTAAACCCTAATCCCTCAATCCTCAACCCTTAAACACTTAATACCTATTTACCCTTAAACCCTCAACCCTTAACCCCTAAACCCTTGACCATTAAACCCTCAACCCTTAAACCTTAAATCCTTAACCCTATCCCTAAACCCTCAACCCTTGACACTATACCTTAAACACTAATCCCTTAACCCTAACCCTAAACCCTAAACCCTATCCCTAAAGCCTCGAACCTAAACCCTTAAAACTTAAATCCTAAACCATTAACCCTCGACATTGTACCTTAAACCCTAATTCCTCAACCCTCAACCCTAATCCCTTAACCCTTAAACCCTTAATACCTCAATCCTTAAATCCTCAACCCTTAAACCATAAATCTTTCACCCTTCAACCCTAAAGCATTAAACCCTCAACCCTTATCCACCCCTTTCCTCCCCTATTTCCCTCACCCTCATCTCTCCTCTATCTCTCTCACCCCTCTCTCCCTAGGGTGTAGGTCCCTCACTTGTATATCTCTCAGGTCTCTCTAGATATTTCCCTCTCTCCACCTCTCTCCCTCATCCTTACCCCTCTTTCCATCAAGTTGTGAACTTCTCTCTCCCATTTTTTTCTATCTCTCCCCTCACCTCTCTATCTATCACCTGACCTCTCTATCTCTCCCCTCACCTCTCTATCTCTCACTTCTCTCTCCCCCTCACCTCTCTACCTCTCCCCTCTCTAGGTATCTCTGCCACTCCTTTTCTACCTCTCCATCACTCCTTAGCAATCTAGGTCTCTCACTCAGGTTGTCTCATTACCCACTCCTCTCCCTCCTCTATCTCTATCACCCATATCTCCCCCCTATGTCTCTCACCCCTCTCTCCCTAGGTTGTAGGTCTCTCAACTCTTTATCCCTTAGGGCTCTCTAGTTATTTCCCTCCCTCTCCCCATCTCTCCCTCCTCCTTACCCTTCTTTCCCTCAAGTTGTGAACTTATCTCTCTCATTTTATTCTATCTCTCCCCTCACCTCTCTACCTCTCCATCCCTTCTTATCCATCTATGTCTCTCACTCATTGTCTCATTACCCACCCCTCTCCCCCTCTATCTCTCTCACACCTATCTTTCCCCCTATGTATATCACCCCTCTCTCCCTAGGCTATATGACTGTCAACTCTATATCTCTCAAGGATCTCTAGTTATTTCCCTTCCTCTCCACCTCTCTCCCTCCTCCTTATCCCTATTTACCTCAAGTTGTGAACTTCTCTCTCTCATTTTCTTCTATCTCTCCCCTCACCTCTCTATCTCTCACCTCTATCTCCCTCTCACCTCTCTAACTCTTCCCTCTCTAGGTCTCTTAGTCACTCCTTATCTGAATCTCCATCCATCCTTATCCATCTAGGTCTCTCACTTTGTGTCTCATTACCAACCCCTCTCCCCCCTCTATCTCTCTCACCCCTATCTCCCCCCTATGTCTCTCACACCTATCTCCCTAGGCTATAGTTCTATCACCTCTTTATCTCTCAAGGATCTCTAATTATTTCCCCCACTCTGCACCTCTCTCCCTCCTCCTTACCCAACTTTACCTCAACCCTATACCCTCAAACCTCAACCCTTAAACCCTTAATAGCTCAACCCTCAACCCTAATCCCTCAAACCTCTTCCCTATAGATTGGACCCTCAACCCTATACCCTTAAACCATCAACCCATAAATCCTTTGATCATCTACCCTATACATTAAAATACCAACCCTTAATTATCAAACCTATACCCTATATATTGGACCCTCAAACCTAATCCATCAATCCTATACCCTCAACCTTTAAACCCTTCAAGCCTTAAACCTTCAACCCTCAACCCTCAACCCTCTACCCTACACATTAAACCCTCAATCCTCTACCCTGTACCATGTACCTTATACATTAAATCATCAACCCTAATCCCTCAACACTATACCTTAAACCCATAATCCCTCAACCCTCAATGCTCAACTATAAAACCTCTACCCTATACATTATACACTCAACCTTAATCTATGAACCCTCAACCCTTAAACTCTAAACCATCAACCCTTAAAACCTCTACCCTTTACATAAAACACTCAACCTTGTACCCAAATATCTCAACCCTATACCTTAAATCCTCAACTCTCAACCCTCAACCCTAATCCATGAAGCCTATACATTAAACCCTCAACCATCAACCCTAATCCTTCAACCCTCAACCATTATAATATCAACCCTTAATCCCTCAAACCTTAAACCATCAACCCTCAACCCCTCAACCCTATACATTAAACCCATAACCATAATACACCAAACCTATACCTTAAACCCTAATCTCTTAATGATCAACCCTTAAATCCTAATACCTTAAGCCCTCAACCCTTAAACCCTAATACATTAACCCTTAACCATAAACCCTATCCCTAAACCCTCTACCCTCAACACTATACCTTAAAGCCTAATCCCTCAATCCTTAAACCCTCAAACCTTAAACCCTTAATCCCTCAAACCTTAAACCCTTAAACTCTAAACTCTTAACCCCTAAATACCGTTATACCCTTAAACCCTATACCCTATACACTTAACCTTAGACACTCAACCTTGAACATTATCCCTCAACCTTAAAACCTCTACCCTACACCATATACCCTCAACCCTATACTTATTCCCTAAACCCTCAACCCTCATCCATATGCCTTATACCCTCAACCTTAAACCATGAACCCTATATCTTAGAAAATCAACCTTGAACATTATTCCTCAACTGTAAACTCTCAAACCTCTACCCTAATCCCTCAACCCTATACCTTAAATCCTCATCCCTTAACCCTTAACCCTATACATTAAAACATCAACCCTCAACCCTTAAAATCTCAACCCTTAAACCCTCAACCCTCAACTTCTCTACCCTATACATTAAACCCTAATCTCTTAATTCTCAACCCTCAAACCCTAATCCATTAAGACCTCAACCCTTAAACCCTAAAAACTTGACCCTTTAACCATAAATCATTAAACCCTCAACCCTTAAACCCTAATACCTTAACCCTCAACCCATAAACCTTAAACTCTAAACCCTATCCCTAAATCCTCTACCATCAACACTATACCTTAAACCCTAATCCCTCAACCCTTAAAATCTTGACCCTTAAATCCTTAATCCCTAAAACCTTAAACCCTTAAACCATAAACTATCAAGCCCTAGATACCCTTAAACCCTTAAACCCTATACCCTATACACTATACCCTATACCATCAACCCTATACTTATTCCCTAAACCATCAACCCTCATCCATATTCCTTATACCCTCAACTTTAAACCTTAAACCTTATATCTTAGACACTCAACCTTGAACATTATTCCTTAACTATAAACTCTCAACCCTCTACCCTCAACCATATACTTTATCCCTAATCCCTCAATCCTCAACCCTATACCTTAAACCCTATAACCTACACCCACAAAACATCATCCCTATACCCTAAACCCTAAATATTGTGCCTCAATGCTATACTTAAAACCTAGACCATATACTCTCAACCCAAGTCACCCTATGCCTTATACCCTCAATCCATATTGTAAACCCTAAACCCAATATCCTAAACCATAATCCCTATACCTTACACATCACTCAACAAGCTGAATATTATCCCTCAACTGTAACCATCAACCCTTAACCCTCTACCCTCAACCTATTACTTAAATCCTAATCCCTCAACCCTCAACCCTATATCTAAAACCATAAACCCAAAAATCTCAATCCTCAACCCTAAAAGCTATACCCTCATGTCCTTATATACCCTAAACCCAAAATACTTACATACATACATACAAGCATACAAGCATACATATTGTAGACATCGAAAATATACTGATTGACATCGTGCATCTGATCCTGACTCGCTAACATCGTTTCTTCCTAAATCATCCCTCGGTCTAACCGTTTAATCAAATTCTCTTATCTGATTAAATTCATCAATACTCATCTCTTAATTAAATAAATCATTTTATCTAATTAAGTCATTTTCTCTTGTTAATTAAATCAATCCATTTGATCTAATTATCCCTATTTAATTAAATAGTCAATTTATTTGATTAAATCTCTAAAGTCTATCTATTAAATTAAATAAATTAAAACCTTATTTGATTTAATTTAACACCATACCTTTTAATTAAATAAATCAAAATCTTTATTTAATTAGCCTCTTATCATATTCCTCTCTTATCTGATTTAAGTAAATCCATAAATCTAAGTCAAATAAGTCACATCATCTAATCTCCTGTTAAATTAATCAAACCTTGATTAATTTAATCAAATCTCATGTCACATCCTCTAGATAATGCAAGTTGCACATGAAAATAGATTTAATTCATTTATTAAATCCCTATTTTCCCTCACATGGCATCTTTTGGAATATTCCCCTAATTTGAATTCAAAATCCAAGTGGGAATAAGTCCCTCTAACAAGGCATTTAAGATCTCTTACATGTCCTTTGCCTTGAGCCAAGTGGCATTTATTGCATTTTCCCTTCCCTCTAACATGTCATTTCAACAAATTTGAATTTCAAATATTGGAATTTATTGGCACAAACCCCAAATCTTGCACAACCATCATCCATTCATAGCTTGACAAGTGGCACCATATCATTGGATGAAAGTTAGTCCCACATTGCTCAAATTTGGACTTTCATCCATCTTGAAATCCTATAAATGAAGAGCTCCTCTCCTCATTTTATCATCCATAATCCAAGCAAAGTTACCATGCTCAAATATCTCTTGAGCTTCACCATTATCATTGAATCATAGCTAGGTTATTGCAGATTTGGCTTGGAGTTCTCAAGTCATCATCAAAAGTGGATCAATCTCTTCAACATTTGAAGCTTGCATCTTAGGGGTTGGGAAAGGGCCAAATTTCCACATAAAATTGGCACCAATTCCCCCATGGGAACACGAGTTTGCTATTTAAATTAGGATTTCATCTTTGGTTTATCATTTTATTGTGTTTTTGCATATTTTCATTCCTAGTTTGAAGTGTTAATGGATTCCATGGGGAATCCTTGTTTATGCTTGTAATATCTTACTCAGGGTGTTTATTCTCTTTGTTTTGCAGGTACAATAGATTTGGAGTTCACATTTTGGTGCTAGAAGGAGGGAAACATTCTTAAATTCCAACATTTTCTCAAAAAATTCGTGCTTTTCTGCACACACAAGAAACTCCGATGCGGGCCCCTCAGCATCGCTATTTTTAGCACCGCAAGCTCATCAGCCTCACTGTTTTAGTGCTGCGGGCTCACCAGCGTTGCTATATAGCACCGTGCGAACCTAAACTCCGCCGTTGGACTCATCCCGCCAAGAAAATTCAAATTTCAAATTGCGCTGCTGGACTCACCGATCTGCATCAGTTTTGGAAAATTTTAAAACTCCTACACTTTCAGAAACTGTGACGTTGGGTGAAAATAGTGATGCTATTGTGCTCTCTATCCTGACATAGAGCACCGCTAACTGGTAAAGCGGTGCTGTAAGAGTGATGTTGGAAGAAACAAATAGTGACACCTTCATGAGTTGCGACACTGGAAAACAAAAAAAGGGAGAACTTAATTTTTAGCACGTGCTTTTTGTTCATGATTTATTTATCTACTATTTTCTGGTTTTTTAAACTTCTGTGTTTTTCCAGAATCTGATTGTTTTTCTATTTTGTACGTTGGAAGCTAAAAGCAAAGGAAAAAGGAACATGGTGATGATATCTTATCTAATCAAAGTTTTTTTAAACACTTAAGTGTTTGATTAACACTTCCTTAAGGAGTTTGTCATCTTTTGCTCTCTTTAGAACACTAGCTTTCATTTGGGTTTAAAAAGGACTCTTTTGTTTATTGCTCACAAACGGATTTAAAAAGAACCTTAGGATCTACAACTTACTAGATTTCGTTTATGGATTAAGCAATTGAACAAATGTCTCACTTGTGATTTGGTGCTCTACAATGAACTCACATATTGCTTTGAAGGCTTAAAAATAACAAGTGTAGTTCTATTTTTTGTGAGGGCTTACTTAGGCTAAAGGCATTGGAAAAGGACGTATGCACTTCTCTCGTGCTTTATAGCGATCTTGAGAATCAAAAGGTCTTTTCCATGACTTTGGGTTAAGACAAAACAATCACCTCCACACTTCAATTTGGGCTTAAAATTGAACAAACTATTGTGCGAGTGTGAGTGGGGACATTTTCGTGTACATTCTCTTTCTTTGTTGCTATCAAAGATTGATTGAGTTACAGATTTTGTTCTTCATTCACTTTTGTCTATCTTAGAGGGCCCGCCTTGTGGGAAAAAGTAATCACCCAAGGGAACGACTCAACCGGTAACACTCTAAAGCCAAGAGTATTTCCAGCTGGGATATAAATGTGGATATTGGAAGAAATGCCAATATCACGCGGTTGACTTCGACAAGATGGATCCGAAAGGGGACTCTTGACACGTTGGGTCAACTCCTACGAATGGAAAGTCCTTACTAGAACCCATGTGCTAGAATTTTCCAAAATCCTTTATCTATTTGTTGGTGCAAGAACGGTCATTTTGAAGCGCCACCCCACACTTTTACAGTCTTCTAGTAGAGATGGAAAGCATGCCATGGGAGTTTCATGGGTGTTGATGCTTGGCTGCCCCAATTGATGTTAATGAGCCATGGAGGGGAGCCAGTGGGGTCAAGCATCTAACCATCCACTAGAGATAAGCGTAGCTGGACTTGTCCAAGTGGGAATCCAACAAATATTGTCTTTCACATCCATAGGATTGTAATTGTTCTTGGGTTACAAAATGCATTGCTTGATCGAAAACATAATGGAAACAAACACTTAACATCATCCAAATTTCAAACCCTTTTGAAGACAAATACCATTGACTCAATCCATATGTTATTGCTTTCCCTTGGGATTTACATCCTTAGAGGTTTCTAAGCATTGGATTAAAATTGAATTTGTCTTCTCAAGTAAACAATAGGAAACCCTTGCCTTAAGTTCATTAAACTTCCACATAACATATCTTGTGGGGTTTGAAGAAATTAAGACATTGGACATCTTAGTTTGAAAACCTAATTGAAGAAAGTATTTTTGGTAAAATAAAGGCATTAAGCAAAGCTAAACAAAAATAAACTTTCATGTGTGTTGAAGACTCCGAATCCCAAAACACAAATCATTGATTGGAAATCTAAATGTTCAAATCATTTCTTGGTTACAAAGGTCATTAGGAAGCATTTGCATGCTCTTCAATACCTAGGTCTAAGCAAACAAAGTGTATCTTTTTAGGTTCATTTTAGGATCAAAACATATCAACATCATTTTTCATCCATCCTTCAAAAAATCAAAACAAAATCCATCTCATTATCACCTTTTGGAAAATCTTGAAATCATCCTTGATACTAGGCTTTGTGGTCAAATAAATAAAAATATCAAAATCATTGAGACAAAATCCTTGAGAAAATTTATCAAAAACATCTTTGGCTAGGTATGCGTAGATGCATCCTTTTGCATATACTTAGTCAAAATTATCAAAATCATATTGTCTAGCTTGGTGTATGTAGATGAATTCTTCTTCATATACTTAGTGAAACAATCATCTTGTTTGAATAGGTGTGGGTAGATGCATCCTTTTCCTCACACATATTCAAATTATCATCCTTTAAATAAAGCTATCCCTTAGATCATCATCCAACATCTTAGGGTATTTTTGTTCAAAATCCAAATCAAAATCCAAATAAAAAATCAAGGACAAAATCTCAAAATCTCAAAATCCAAAATCCAAAATAAAAAATCCACAAGTCCTAAAAGCCTAGTGTCTCAATTAAGATTTATCAAAAGCCAAAACATCCATATCATCCATCCCTAAAACATCATTATCATATCATCACCTTTGATCCTCAAAAGCATCCTAAAAAATTTCACTTTGGAACATAAAATAGAGAACAATCCAAAGAATCAAGAGAGTCATCTCCCATATTCTCAAAGATTGATCCTTGTTTTATGGTTCAAACAAGATCTCAATACAAGAAGAGTATGGAAGCCCACAAAGAAACTCCCGCTTCAAGTGACCTTATCCAAATAAACGCAAAAATGAATCTAACTAAATCAAGCAATCCATTGATCCCCCATCATCCCAAAATCCACAAGAAGAAAATGAAGGGGAGGACATCACCTTTGGAATGTCTCGCGAGGAAATGACGGAAATGCTCCAAAATCTAGACAACCATAGAATGATCAACATCATGATGAGACTTAACCCTTCATTGTACATGCTTGAACTAGAAAAACAAGGGGCCAAGTTGCCTTTGGATTTCGATGTGAGTACTATAGTGGATACATCATTTCCTCCAATCTCATCCACCATCCCCATTTCATCTACACCTCCATCTCAAAACATCACACAAAACATCCCACAAATCACAACATCATTTGCTCCAACGCAACCCAATGTCAATAAGGGAAATGCATTCCTTAATGCTCTTCAATCACATCCCCTTGTTAACAATCAAAATTTGGACGCAAGCACCACCTTGGAACAAAACACAATCAACAACCTGTTACACAAAATTGTTCCTCTCACTTTACATTATGACCCATCATCAACATCTTTTCATGGAGCACCACAAACACCTCTTCTCACAAATTCACAAGAATAGGGAGATACATTCGGACTAGGGAGCTTATTCGACACCACGACATTCTCACAACTCACACCTCTCACATTTCCACCTCTTCCACCATTTCCATTTTCATCCACACCACTCCTTGGCTTAAGACTCCCTCCCCTACCAAGTATCAATCAAAAATACATCCCAACCATCAATCAAAGCATTGCACCAAACACAAAAAATTTGTCGTTAATATCGCAACAACAAACGACAAACACACAAGCAATGGCAACATCATCGAACATCCCTCTCACATCACAACGCATGGTCTCTCAAGGACCAATCACATCAATACCATTATCCAACACCCAAAACATCAACACAACATCATCATCCACCACCATTCCAAATCCACCACAACCCCCACCACCACCAACGTTCACCACATCAAACCAATTTGACACAGCATTGCAAGCCGCTTTCCAAAGAGGATATCAACAAGTTCAGAAACAAAAAGCTGTACAACAAGTTGCTCAAGCCGCACAAGCTTCCAAAACTGCACAAGCTGCAATACAAGCGCAACAAGCTCAACAAGCTCAAACTTTACTGCAACAACAACAACAACAACAAGCCGCTCAAGTTGCCCAAGCTGCCCAAGTATTACAGGCACAAAGGGTCGCTCAAGCACAATTATTATTGCAGCAACAAGTTGTACAAGCACAACAAGCGTAAGCTCAAGCACAACTTCTTGCACAAGCAGCACAAATGCAAGCATATCAGCAAGCACTAAAGCAATACCAAGAGCAGCAAGAAGCAGTAGAATTGGCAGCCCAACAACAAGCATTGTGGGAACAACAACAAGCAGGACAACAAGCATTGTTAGAACAACAACAAGCGTTGTTGGAACAACAACAAGTGCAACAAAAAGCACAAATCCTAGCACAACAACAACAAGATCAATGACAAGCATTGTTCATCCAAAAGCAAGTAGAAGCTTACTTCGCCTGCCACAACATACCGATACCATCGAACAATGCACCAACCAATCCATCTATCCAAACCATGATTGCAACACCTCAAAACACATTCATCCCACCCCCTGATCCGCAAAGCGATGTAATGACACAACTCAGGTTGTTATCACAACAAGTGCTCGACCTTCAGTCAACCCGAACAACCAAAACATCAAGCAACTTGTGTCCCTATCCATTTGATAGGAGCTTATAAATGAAACCATTCCCTAAGGGATTTGAGATCCCTAAGTTTGACAAATATTGAGGGATGGGAAACCCTGAGGATCACATCAGGGAATTCCAGGTTCATTGCATGGAGGTTGCATATGATGATACTTATCTGATGCAGCTATTTCCTAGAAGCTTGGCAGGCCCCGCTATAGAATGGTTCTCTCACTTACCCGCAGGCATCAAAACATTCCAAGAAATCAGAGATGAGTTCATTAGAAACTATGCATGTAACATTGCAATGGATGTCAATCTCGAAGAACTATACGCTCTAAAATAAGGAAAAAATGAATCTTTTGCTTCATTTCTTCAACGATGGTGATCCAAGGCCAATCAGAGCAAGTGGACCATGCCAGAAGAACAACAAGTCTACACAATCATCACCAACCTTGAAAGCCACTTGTCATTCCACCTCAAGGTTCAGGGAATCACCACCTATGATCAACTGATCTCCAAGGCGCCTAGCATTGAAAGAGCCCTTGCGACCCAACCCACCAAATCAACGTCATATCACGATCCGAAAAACAACTGCCCATTGTCCAACTACAATGAAAAACCTCGTACATGGGCAAGAAACAAGAACGTTACTAATGATGGTGTTGTAGATGCCAAGGTGGTCATTAGTGGTCCACGCCAAAATACACCCACACCTCAAATCCAAAATCAACACCAAAACACTCATCACACAACATATCAACCCAACAATAACCCCACCATCAATAACCTCAATGACCAAAGAGGACCACCCCAGTGCAAAACTTATCCCAAACACAAATACACTATCTTGGGGGAACCATTGGAGGACATAATGAAAAAGTTGATCGATGAAAAACTCATCAAGCCTCCTACATTCAAAAACTACCAAGAACCTAACGTCAAACCACCTTGGTACAATGAAAATCAATTGTGTGAATTTCAAAAAATCAAAGGTCACACCATGAACAACTACATGAGACTCAAAAATATCATCCAAGATCTCATTGACAAAAGAATCATAAACGTGGAACAACCTATGGGAAATCAGGACCTAAAAATCTACACGAATCCGATGCCGAATCATGGCAATAAAGGGAACAAAAATGATAAAGGGAAGGGAAGTGTAAATCATATTTATGAATTAGTCATTGCCTCCCTAAATGAGGACTACATGGTCATCACTATCAAGGGTGCCCATGTTGAAGATTATGGAGTCACCACAAGAGGCGACAAAGTCACCATTGTAGGATCATCCCAACCTAATAGAGTCCCTTCATCTAGAGCCGTTTCGCATAGCTACAATGTTGTCGAGCAACTCAAGCAAACACTAGCACACATCTCCATCATGGAGTTGTTGAAAATATCATCAACCCATAAAAAGATCCTTGAGGAAGCATTAGCCTCATCCACCATCCCCACAGATCTTGATGCAGACCAATTCCAAGCTATGGTCGGGAATATCATAACACCTAATCTCCTTACATTCTCTGACCAAGATTTCCCCACCCAACCATCTCACAATCGTGCACTTCATTTGGAAGCCATTGTAAACAAAAGAAAAATAAAAAGGGTCCTAGTGGATGGGGGTGCAGGTTTGAACATCTGCTCTCTCAACCTAATCAAACAGTTGAAAATATTAGAGGATACCATTGACAAAGGTAAAGGCATAACAATCAGAGCAGATGATGACCAAGAAAGAGTGTCTCAGGGCATGATTAATCTCCCTATTCAAGTAGGGCCAAAACTCATGGAAACCACCTGTCAGGTCCTGGACCTTGACTTGCCATACAACATCCTCCTGGGACGCCCATGGATCCATGCAATGAAAGCCCTAGCATCAACCTTCCACCAATGTGTGAAATTCACACATAATAGACAAGAGGTCACTGTCCACGGATATCCCGAACTATTTTCATATTGCAAAAATCTCAAGGCCAAATATTACAAAATCCCCCAAGTGCCAAAGAATGATGAAGGCCCATCCACACCATACATCGACCCTGCCACTCTTGCATCCACTTCTGCGATAGAGACACCCACCATCCCCACCATTCCCACCATCTTCGACATCAAGCTTATCATCCAGGAAGATGGTTGTGGAAGCTATAGGATGCCTAACAATGCTTTTGTAATAGGAGAGTTACCTCAATCTCCTAGATCACAGGGACGCTCGTAAGACAAAAAAGCTTCCACATCACGAACGTCTCCTGAAGACTATCTTGAATTCACAAGCTGGGGAGACCTTGGTCGAGAGGTTATTGAAGCAGATCCATCTCACATGTTGTATCGAGATGAAAGACCGACACCTGAACTACCAATGGATGAAAGAAGCAAAGGCCTACAAATGATGCTTGCAATGGGTTATGATAGAAACTAGAGATTGGGATAAAATGACAACGGCCTCATAATACCTATTATGCCAGAGAGGCGACCCATAACAAATCTTGGTCTTGGATGTACCCCTCCAAGAATAACCATACGTGGCCGAGGTCCTCCAGTTAGAGCCGCTAATGTCTCTCCTCAGCCAGTGCTAGTACAAGTACACTCACCAATAGTCACAGGTAGTGACACACATAATTTCATAACTGAGCCCTATATTAGTAGCGATGACGAAGATACCTTATCCAATCTACCTAGGCTATTCGAGGATACCACCCTATGTATGATTAGTACCATATCCTTTGAACTAGATAGTTAAAATCATGAGATTCATTTAGTCTACCCCCAACTGATCGACTATGACCAACGAGGACCACCAGTTCTTGACACATTTGAAAACAATGAAGTGCTCTCAGAACTCATGGGATTGAGGGATAACATTCCATACGGAGACCATAAGGCAGGGTTTATAATAGAATTAGACACACATGCTTATTACAGGGAAACGATTGAATCCTTCAGATGCAAAAGTGAGAAACTAAGAATCATATCCAAGTCTTTGAGTGAAAACCACACTGTGGCACTCTCTGACAAGAAAATAGTAAAAAGAAAGGACGTATCCAATGGTGAAAACCTCTCCGAGGTGCCCGAGGATGAAGGATTCAATCTTCCCTTAAGAGCCATTCATCAAGAGAAGTCAATAGTCTTGGCCGAAAAGTGCAATCCGGTCAACATAGGAATAGAGGAGGCCCCGCATATCACATTCTATGCGGAATCACTATTATCAGAAGAATAAGAACTCCTAGCAGCATTCCTAAAGGAAAGACAAATAAACTTTGCATGGAGATATGCATGCCAGGGCTAGATCCAGAAACTATGGTTCATCATTTAGCAGTGTATCCAGAGGCAAAACCAGTCAAACAAAAGCTTCAGAAAATACATCCTCAAATCGCTCTATTGGTCAAAATGGAACTCAAAAAGTTGTTAGATGCAGGATTTATCCAATCAATCGATTATCCAGAATGGGTGTCAAATTTGGTACCTGTGTCAAAACCTGACGGAGCCATCAGAATCTGTACGAACTTCAGAGATTTAAACAAGGCATGTCCCAAGGATGATTTTCCACTTCCCAACATCGACATGATAGTAGACATGATAGCAGGGCACGAGATGCTATCATTAATGGATGGATTTTTAGGATATAACCAGATCATGATAGGAAAGGAAGATCAACATAAAATGGATTTTACTTGTCCATGGGGGACCTACTGCTAGAACATGATGCCATTTGGTCTAAAGAATGCAGGCGCAACCCATCAAAGGGCCATGACGCTAATATTCCATGGCATGATTCACAAAACAGTCGAAGACTATGTCGATGATATTCTAGCTAAGTCAAGAAAAAGACAAGATCATATTGCAACCCTAAGTGCTATCTTTGACAGATTGGAGGAATACAAAGTCAGATTAAACCCTAAGAAGTGCATCTTCGGCATACAATCAGGTAAGCTGCTAGGATACATAGTCTCCATGAGGGGTATCGAGGTGGATCCAAAAAAAGTAAAAGCAATCCTCGAGATGGAAGCACCAAAAACATTAAAGCAACTGAGAGGCCTCCAAGGCCGACTTCAATCCATCCGATGATTTATAGCACAACTGGCAGACAAGAAGAACCCATACTCTCACCTACTCCACAAGGGGGTAGCATACAAATGGGATGCAAAATGTGAAGAATCATTCAACAAAATCAAGGAATACCTATTGACACCACCAGTGTTAATGCCACCTATCCTGAGAAAGCCATTGATCTTATATGTGTCAACAACAGCAGCAGCCCTTGGAGCTCTCTTAGCTCAGCATGATGAAAACAGAACAGAGAGGGCCATCTACTATATCAACAGGGCAATGGTCGGTCATGAGCTAAATTACTCCTTCATCGAGAAAGCTTTCCTTGTAGTAGTGTTTGCATCCCAAAAATTCAGACACTACATGCTGGCACATAAGATAAAGCTCATTGCAAAAATCGATCCCCTCAAGTATCTCCTATCCAAGGCAATGCTCACAAGCAGAATGGCAAAGTGGGTAATGATATTATTAGAGTATGACATTGAGTATGTAGAGAGGAAAGCTATCAAGGGACAAGTCATTGCGGATCAACTAGCAGAGGCACCTATGTATTCTGAGAATCCTCTTGTCTCATAATTCCTAGACGAATCCATCTTTAACCGCAACATAGCGGACCACTAGAAACTATACTTCAATGGTTCATACACGCAACATGGATCAGAAGCTGGTGTCTTCTTCATCACCCCACAAGGGGATTGCATACCAAAGTCATACAAATTGGCATTTCCTTGCACCAACAACATCACAGAATACGAGGCTTTGACCATAGGCCTTAGGATAGCAGTGTAATGGAATATCATAGCTCTCAAAGTATATGGGGACTCTTAGTTGATCATAAATCAGGTGAATAATGAATATCAGACTAAAGATGACAAGCTTACTCCATATAAGAAATAGGTGGAGACTTTAAAGGTATCCTTCAATGGCATAACATTCGAGCAGATTCCAAGAACCAACAACAGAGCAGCAGACACCATGGCTACAATTGGGTCTCTATTAGACATTCCTCACAACATACCAAAATATGAATTTCTGATCGAGCGGCTTCTCATTCCCACATTTGAGGTATTGAAATCAGAATATGTGTGTGAAATCATTGGTCCTGGCGATCCTTGGTATCATGACATATATACATATCTTCAAATAGGAGTCTTACCCGCTGACCTACCATCGAGCCTAAAATGAACCTTTATCAAAAAGGCATCCATATTTGTCATCCTAGGTGATACCTTATACCGTAGAAGCATAGAAGGCACCTTACTGCGCTGTCTAAATGCTGAGGAGGAATTAACCGCTCTAACCGAGGTTCATAACGGTATCTATGGCTCACACTCGAGTGGGATGACCATCACCAAGAAACTACTGAGGCTGGGGTATTACTGGCCCACAATGGAAAGAGAAGTGCATGACCATGCTAAGAGGTGTATACAATGTCAGCAGCATGGGGACCTCATCCATGCTCCAACTCAAGAGCTCCATCCAATTGTCACACCATGGCCCTTTTCGCAGTGGGGACTTGACCTCATTGGGAAAATCACACCTACCTCATCCAATGGCCATAAATTCATCATAACTACAACTGAGTACTTCACAAAGTGGGTGGAAGCCATACCCATGACCTATATCACTAGAAAGCAGATCTCAAAATTTATCCTGAACTATCTCATCTATCGTTACGGTGTCCCACAGGCCATTATTTCAGATAATGGCACACCATTCAAGAACCAGGAGGTTCGCGACTTATGCGAGAAATTCAAAATCCAGCATCGCTTCTCCACCCCGTACTATCCTCGAGGCAATGGCCAAGCAGAAGCCACGAACAAAACTATTCTCAAAATCCTTAAGAAAATAGTCAATGACGTAGGTCATGATTGGCACTTGCAGCTTAATCCCACCCTTTGGGTTTATCGAACCAACATCCGTACACCCACTGGCGCCACCCCATTCTCCTTGGTCTATGGATTAGAAGCTGTTTTACCCATTGAGATCGAGCTCCCATCCCTCAGAATATCATTGCAAAACCTCATCACTGATGAGGACTACCGGGTGTCAAGATTAAATGAGTTGGAAATACTGGATGAGAGATGCATAGATGCTTTGAATCATCTGTAGGTCTATCAAAATAGACTCAAACAAAGCTACAACAAAAAGATCAGAAGCAGGACTTTCCAAGTCAGAGAATTTGTCTTAAAAGAAAATCAAAAGAATGTCCTGAATCCCAATAGCAAAGGCAAGTTCGAACCTAATTGGATAGGACCTTTCGTCATAATGACAAGTTACACATTAGGGGCATATCAACTATCAACACCTGAAGGGGAACCTCTGCAGGAGCCCATGAATAGCTCCCATCTCAAAAAGTTTTATGCCTAATTCTTTCAAAGTATAGAACCAAAAAATCCAAAAAATTAGAAAAAGTCCTGAGAAAATGGTTACTTCAGTGAAAACCTGGCAAATAGGCATCTTGGTAACAACAAAAAAATCAAAAAAACAAAAAAAATCCAATAAATAAATAAATAAATAAATAAATAAATCAGAAAACGGATCAAAAAAATCGTCCTCTAGTGAAAACCACTTCGGTGGCGCTTTGGGCAGGTACCTTGGTGAAAACCTGGCAAATAGGCACCTTGTGTAAATAAGCACTATCCATCAACCAGGATCTTTATGGCTTGATCTGCATCATCCCTCCATATTGCTCCAATCATCCATCACATTGAGGTCTCCATCCATCACACATCCACTTGCATTCGCACCATAGCTTGGTTCTGTGTTCGTAACATGATCCCTCCTAGTACTACTCGGCCCATCCTCAAGGTCAATTTGTCCTACCTTTATCAGGGTAGTCTATTGCATCACGCTGGAGGCACGTTCTCATCGGATCGAATTTGTGTATGATCTTAAAATCCTCAAAATTAGAAAATCCAAAACATATCAAAATCCAAAAAACAGGGTCGTCTTGTCGAACTACGTCGTCTCTAAGCTTGAACGTAGGCAAGGTTGATCTTTGATCATCCCCTGAGACATTTAGGTCAGTCCTATAGGAGTCCGTCATAATAAGCTAACAATTCATCATGTATATCATCATTTGTAAATCGGTGAAGTCGTCAGTCGAACTACGTGGTCTTTGCGTGTATAACATAGGCAAGGCTAATC
>VDFB02162337.1:25279-54122 GCA_007258455.2 Sequoia sempervirens | reverse complement strand
TACATGTGAATAAGTCAAGCATGTACATGTGAATAAGGGAAGGACAAGTAGTCACAAACACTTATGGATTGAAGTATACACACAAATACATAGTATACACAACTTAATACAAAGTATATGCATGAATACAAGGTATACTCATGAAAATGCACAAGTCGCAAAGTATACATTGGAACACACGTAAGTCACAAAGTATACACATAAGTTGTAAATTATACACTTGAATACACGTAACTCATATCTATTGAACCATGAATTTATAACATGCAAATATGGACACCATCGATAAAAAAGATTTGTATTAACCAAATAGCCATGTACGCATACATCAATATATGTCGATATAAGTATAAAATATAGGTACAAAATAGCCATATAGGCTTACGAGAATGCCATATAGGTATACAATGTCAAATATATCCAATACAAAATATGTACAAAACTGCCATGTAGGCATACAACAAAGGGCTCTGAAATAAAAAGTCATTGCTCTCCAGGATCTTGAAATAAACTCTTTCCCTTTGCTTGTCGATTGGATGGTGATAGGTCTGTCACTCATTTGTGCTGCACTCAAGGAGTGTTCTTGTAGCTCCTCCTAGTACTATTAAGTTCTTGGTGAAGTTTTAACTATTACAATAAGAAGTAAAGACATTAATATATAGAAATTACATTATAAAAAGATGATACATTTAACAAAATAATCACTTATGACCATTCACCATCACTCCACGGAAATATTCGATGCCAATGTTGAGGCATGCTCTTCGTGCCCTGTGATAAACCATCATCCAAATAGAAATTAAACCTGCGGAATCAATAATGGTTTGATTTTTCACTAGAACTAGTTCATCTATACCAATGAATGTAAATTGAAATTTAGTAATTTGCCTCATACCTCCCCTATCAGAGCCATCGAGGATTGTATAGCAGAGGAAACACCACTATCCATTGCCCTCGGTAACATTTTGGATGTTTTTGCCTCCAACATCTGAAAATAAAACAACAAATTATTCAATCACAAAAGCATAATAGCGATCCACGCCATGACTTATAATGTATGAGATAATGAACAAAATTTTGAGTACTTATTAAACTATATATTTTTGATTATCATGCTTACTATTTTCCCTATCCATATCTTGTTCGAAAGGATGTGTTTTTAGGCTTCTACCCATAGCAGCAAATTGTTGAACCATTTGATTAAATTCTTTCGTAGACATGTACGGTAATTGTGGTGGCATAGAGAAGGCAATGAACTATTTGAAAAAATTCCTCAAAAGAAATGGGGTCTCATGGTGAAGGAATTCCATTACAAACAAATGCACGTCGTGGCATTCCATCACCATAAGACCACATTTATTTTAGGCATTTTTTCAAAAAGTTCATTGCCTTCTCTATGGTATTATTGCTTACTATTATGCTTTGATAGATATTTTCCAAGCATCCATAGTTTGTTGGAAAGCACCTATTTTAGATTTTAGCCATAGCAGCAAGGAAGTGAGTAGTTTGATAAAAATGCTTGCGCACATGTATGAAAATGTGGTATCATAGAAGGTGGTGAGAATAGCCTTGAAGAATATCTCATGGTGATGGAATGCACTCATCACCATGAGACCAAGATTTCTTCTTCAGACATTTTTTCAAACTGATTAACTCCGCCTCTTGTCTATGCTATTGCTTACTTCATTATGGTTTCATAGATTTTTTCCAAGCATCCATAGTTTGTCGCGGCAAGTGCACCTTGCAAGCACATGCCTCCATGTGAAGTAAATTGCATCACTACTTATGTTGAATTTCTAAACAACTATATTGTAATTGAAAATTTGTCATCTATCAACATCTAGTTATTAGTTATGGAATGTGAAGTAATGCTTTGAGTTTGAAACAATGCAACGTAACTTCAATTATATGAATATAACCATGCAAATCTATTAAGTGCAATTCATTAGTTAAACTTTATTCTATTACCTATGTGTAGGTTTGAGTAAATCCACTGGCACCGGAGTTGTTCCCTTGAAACCCTAATATTACCCTTGTTCAACATCCAAAATCACATATTAAAATACCATTCATAAAACAATGCTATTAACATGTAATAAATTTATAATTGTTTACTAGTTACATACCCCACCGATAGGTGTACTCAAAAAAAAGTAGGTGGAGGGCCGTGTATCTAGTCTCAACATTGTGACCCTACATTTTATTAAAATCATAAAACTAAATTAGTTAATCTTGCATTTCAAAATCAAAATTTAATAAATTAAATTCAATGAACATGCTAACTTTAACCTGAGTATCAATGCCATATGCATCATGCAAAATGTCAGCCACCCTCTCCATCTCTATAGCTGCATAGGGATCCTGCATAGCAGCCTCCTGAGTGTCGGTGGGGTCATATGAACAAGTCACCCCACAAGATTGATACACATGGGTTCGAAGGCCACCACTCGAAGACTCCCCTAGATGGTGTTGTAGAATAGAGCTAGTATGATGGATGACACTCTGGGTCAAAGTGTTGATCACCTGCAATGTCTCTACATTGGCACTCTCCTTCGCGATGGTAGGCATAACAATGTACTCATGAGGTGGCCTAGTGAGATCTCATCTCCCTTGCTGCGTAGGATCCAGTTGTGTACCAGACCTATCTTGAGCCGACCCCCCACCTCTCCCCTGGAAGTCCCTCATATCAAAATAATTTAGGATTTTGTTCAATATGAACTCATTGTATAGTTTCCTAAGAAAATACTAGGGGACTTCACAATTGTTGCATAGTCGGTCATCAAAGACCATGTACCACCTATCATAAAAATGATTCCTAATCTCTTGGTGGTGGCACCGATGAATAGGTAACCTCTTCACATTGAGGCTAATATTTTGAGTTGTGTGTGGGTCAGTGAATAATGAGCACAAATCACCTTTTGTAATTTTTAAATCCTTTACATCTTTATATGATAGTTTATCTGTGTAATAAGCCCTAGCCACCTGCCTCCTATCTTGCCATCCAGTTATTTGTTTGCTAATTGAATCTACATTTTTTAACATATATTTCAATGAACTTGCTAGGGTCATTCTTTCTATGGTTGAACCATTTGGATCACTCAACCTATTGATTAAATCCTCAATTGAGTTTTTATTTTTTCTCAATTTCACTCATTAAATTTTGTTGAGTGTCAGGAGGGTGTTGAGTGATTGGTGGAGGTTGTTGTTGAGGTTGATTTTCTTGTTGAGGATTTGGTTGCTCTTCTTGTTGAGGATTTTGAAGGTTTGCAAGTTCATTTGCATCTCCTACAAATTCAAAAAAATAAATATCAAATATTACCTAAAACTAACAAAATCAACCTAAAACTAAGAAATTCAAAACAAACAGCAAACAATACTTACCTCTCCCACCTCTTCGTCATCGTGGCACTATCCTTGCAAAGAAATAGCAATTGTTGTTGAAGATTTTTGCACAATACCTCCTCCTAGAACGCGAGGGCGAAAGATGGGGGTTTTGTCCGCGGGAAAAAAAAAATAGTTGAAATGAAAATGAATGACTTTCACTTTTTTTTTTTTTTTAACGTGCAATAACGCGAGCACGTTATAACATGCCCGTGCTATGATTTTTCAAACTTTTTTTAAAAAGTGGCCACAAAATTGCTACCCAACTTCATGCACCTTCCCATAGATATATGTTCACTCTTTACTAGTTTTTGTTATCACACTTGTACCTTGTTATCATTCTAATTATGCCTTTTTATGTAACTACATTCTAATTTTAAGATGACTTAATTCTAAGGAAGTCTTACTTTCATCAAACTTTCAATATTTATAAGAAATTTTTTATTTATTTTTAGTGAAATTATGAAATTATTTTTATATAATAATGTAAATATAATATAATATAGTAATATTTAGGTAAGTGCAGAAAGATGGGGGGCCAAAAATCAATCTTAAGTGGCCACTTTTTTTGAAATCAAGAAATACTAATCTTGGATGAGAAATTGAGCATAGTTACACTCAAAATTTTAAGATGCATCAAAAACAATGTTTGTAGTGCTCTGAGTCTACTTTCTAAACTACTTCTTTTTTTTAAATGGTAGAGATTAAGGGGTTCAAAAAAGGGAGCCACAGAAATTGGTGTTATTTTTTTCAAAAAAGCATAACATAGCATGTTTTGTGGCTCCCTCAAAAGGTTAACTATTTTTGGTATTTTTAAAATCACTTTGGTGAGAAATTAGCTAACAACTTGTAGTTTATACCCAATTTTTTTGATAAATTTTTAATGAATATTTGATTTTTACTAATTCTTAAAGTGGACACTGTAACATCATGAAAATAGGAAAGATTAAAAGAAAACACAAAGCCTATAAACTCTAATTCAATCTAAAGTTAAACAACAAAGCACAAAGGAAATCTTAAACATAAACACAGGATGATCTCACCCAATATTTGCATCCTTCCATGAATAACCTTGATTATCCTTCTCCATTTCGCCTTGATGGTATTTTTTCCCTCAAATTTTTAGTAAGTGTGCAAGTATAGCCTTCATAGATGTGATTATAGAAAAATATCGAAGATTAACAAGTGCCCCAAAATTCATACAATTTCGGGAGGAGTAAAATGATGAAAGACAGATAAATTTATAGAAAATTGATCATTCAAATGATAGGCCAAGATTGAAAGATAAACAAACGATCCATATTAAAGGATTTGACATGCATTATGATAACTGTTAGTATTGAAAAGAGTGATAAAAACTAAGAATAAAGATAAAGATTAAATAATGATTTAATATTTGAGTTTGGTATTTGAAAATAGAAGAATAATGTTTGCATGACAAAGATAAAGATAGATTAAAAGCAATGTTTTGTTCGAACACATGCACAAAATTTAATTAATTAAATAAAGATATTTAATTAATAAGCATGTACATGCATACGAGTTAGAACTAGATAACTGGTTGGTTATGACAGAGAGTTTATTCACAAAAGACACTCAAACATTAAATTAGAAGATAACTGACTGATTCAAATAGATCTTGAGTCAAATGGAAATGAATACTTAGATAGCTTAAAAACATTTATCTAAATATACAAGAATGTGTTAAAAATAGACTTTTATGAATTAAATGATTATTTAATTCAAGATTTGACATTTTAAGGATTAATTAAATAAATAAGATTTATTTAATTGAGTGAAGAAAAGGTTAAATGAATAATCAAATAATTAAAGTATTTATTTAATTATAGTTGAAAATACGATAAAGATAAAGTAAATAAGAATTTATTTAATTTAAGGAGGATAAAGTTAATTAGTGATGTAATTAAATAAAGGACATTTATTTAATTAATTAGGATGGAATAAAGATAATGTGAATTAATTAAATAATTAAGATTATTTAATTAATAGAAGAATAAATATTAAAGTAAATTAATTAAATAATTAAGTTTATTTAATTAATAGAGAAATAAAGGATTTTAGAGAATAATTAAATAATTTTAACATTATTTAATCATGACTACAAAAATATGAATTATGAAGAAATTGAAGTCGTGGGCTTAGACCAAATTTCAGTGTCTACATTTTCCCCCTCTTTGATACAATGTCATTTCGGTGTTGTGTCAAAGAAAATCGATCAAAAACATGCCCCAGTCATGCCCCAGTGTGAAACAAGTGAAGGTATGCCCCCTCGGGAAAACTGACAAATTTTTGAAAATTTTCAAAAATAATTGGAGATAGTCCTGATTAGTCAACTTGATGGCCAGAAAAGTAGTGGAGTTGACAGAAATGAATTTTGAGGTGTTAGGTACGTGTACAGGTCGATAGAAGTTGGAAGTTTACGTGGCTAGTAGACAAGGTTGGAGGAAATGCTACCCAAAACCCTAGGTATAAATAGAAAAGGGTGAAAATCCAATTCATTTTCACCCTCCTAGTTTAGAAAATTGAGGTTTTTGCTCTGGACTCCTAGCGACAATGTCTCCAGTTCCCTACTTGCATCACCGCGCCTATTGCATCTGAACATTTAGGTAACCTGTAGACACAGGCCCTTTGGTATGTAGTCTGAAACCAACTGTTGAAATTTTGATGTGCACGCTTTTTAATGCATTTATTTCACTTTTTTGTTAAGCGTCACTTTTGTAGAAAACTGCATCTATATGTGGAATTATGCATTTGTATTTTCACATTATATCGTAGCATAGGTTTTTAGCAGATTAATGCATTTGTATTTTATTTAAACACATGTGTCCTCCTGCATCACATTTTTTGTATAGAGTAGCACATATAGAAAAATGTAACGCATTCGTTATTTTCAACGCATTTTCTTTCTTTGATGGTCTGTTGATTATGCATGTCTCTATTGTTACATATTTGCATTGTTAAACGCATTTTCATTTTAGATTGATGCATATGACAATTTGAAATGCATTTGAAAATTTAAATGATGCATGTGATTCTTTGCAACATATTTGTAAATATAAATGATGCACGTGATTCTCTGCAATGCATTTGCAAATATAATGATGCATTTGACTAGCATGTTGTTTTGGAGTTTTTGACTATGATAGGTTATTATTCCTGACATGAGGCATGGTTACAAGACATAATAACCTCACCAAAATAACCCTGGACAGAATAACTCAGTCAAAATAACCCAGGGACAAAATAACCTAGGGTCGTAATAACCCAAGCCAAAATAACCCATGGTCAGAATAACCCATGGACAAAATATCCCCATAAGAATATAGAGAAAGGAAAACAAAATTTATAAATTACATGTATGTTGCTAAAAAAAAATTATTATTCAAAATTTCAATTAAAGTGTCAAATTATGAGCGATGCCTCTTATATAATCTAAAATGTTATGATTTTCATAACCATCAACCAGTATTTTTAGTCTTTCTTTGAGTTCATGGTATTTTTTCCTGCTTGGTTGCCTAGTGTATCCAACCATATATTTCTCTATTCTATTCTCTTGGAGACTGTTCTTTTTTCACTGCTTTAATGAATTTCTAGACTAAGTTGTGTGATGCTTGAAGCCATTCACTAAATCCTCTGTGCCATCCCTCAATAGTATTATTGGTTATGGGAAGATCATCTTGAGTAGCTGAATAGAAATTCCACATTGTGATTTGAAACTTGGGTGATCATCTATTGCCTCTTCTGGTTAGTCTGCCAATCCATGTGTCTTCAAAATAATCAATTATGGGTTGCAGGGTCTCCTCATGTTCTGTATAATAAGGAGATTGTTGAAGTGTTTCAAATGCATCAATTACGTCTATCTGAGGCATGAAAGCTAATGCAACAAGTTTCTTGATCTCATATGCAAATACTTCATCAACACTATAACATGTTTGCAGACCTTCTTCTTGAACTTTCCTCCACAAGCATTGAGAGAAATGGAAAAAACATCCCCAAATAGTGGCATTTGGAATTCTTTTAGAAATATTTTGTCTAGGGTTATTTTGGTTGGGTTATTATGTCTTGATACCTATATATCAAAAATTATGAGGAATGTGTTGGTTCCCTAAAAAGTATATTGATTTTTTGTACACTCTTTTAGAAAACCCTAGGAAAATTTAAAATAATGTTCAAAAAAATATGTTACAAAATATCTTCTTTTATGAATTTGGATTTCTCCTCTTCTTATCACTCTACACACTCTTACTTCTTATCCCCTTCTTCCTTTCTTTACTTCTCTTAATTCTACCACTTTATATATCTTCTTAATGCCTTTTCATTTATATCTTTTCATGATAACTCTTAATCAACTAATTCCTACAAAATTGCCTTTATTTTTATAATTATTTACCATTTTGTA
The DNA here is from genome assembly GCA_007258455.2 of Sequoia sempervirens. Lineage (NCBI taxonomy): Eukaryota > Viridiplantae > Streptophyta > Pinopsida > Cupressales > Cupressaceae > Sequoia > Sequoia sempervirens. Next base: position 46,321 of record VDFB02162337.1, on the reverse strand, counting down.
GCTTATTTAAGCATATTAAAGGTGTTTTAAGGCTATTTTAGGGGTATATCATGGATATATGGTCTAAAAATGACCTAAATAGCCTCTATGGTGCCTCACAATCATATTTATAATTTATTTTATGTCATTTCTAGTTTAGTAGCTTGATCTAAAATGACAATGGGTTATTCTGTCCATGGATTATTTTGACCATGGGTTATTTTGTCCATGGGTTATTATGACCTTGGGTTATTTTGTCCTTGGGTTATTTTGGTCGGCTTATTTTGGCCGAGTTATTATGTCCTGATACCATGAGGCATGCATAATGTCATTGCAAGTTGTATTAGATCCTATATATACTCGAGAGTCGATAACATTGACTTTCCGCTTCAATGATAGTTTGCAAAGCTGGGAGAAACGGTTTTTGTGGCATTTGGGTTTACATCATGTGACATTCATGCCCTCTATTTGGGAAAACTAAGGACTGTTGACTATGGTATGTGACCGATGGCACTTGGAGACATTGTCGTTCCATCTACCTACTGGTGAGGCGACGGTGACTCTAGAGGATGTGTATAGGATTCTTAGATTACCAATTAGAGGGACTAGGGTCATGTATGATACGCAGAGGGGATTTTCGGAGATGTGTAGATATTATCCCCATGAGGACATTAGACAGTTGGGGATAGACCACTACAATATTATATGGCATGTCTTGACCTAGAGATATAGGAGATTAGATTGTCTATTATGTACATTGATTGGTGGTATAGTTCTTCCTAACCATTGAGGTCATGGATTCCTTGTAGGATGGGGGGAGATGCTTGTAGGGATGCTAGAGAGGCAGGTGGTTTACACTTGGGGCCCTTGTTTATTAGCTATGTTATATTTCCATTTGCACGATATTGCCTATAGAGAGGCACAGTCCATGAGTTGTGGTACCACGCTCCTAATGATATGGGCATGGGAACACAACCATTTTTCATCTACCTATTATAGCAGAGGTTCAGCAAGGATTTCCTTATGCCTTTTGTTATGCGGGGGCTAACACCCAACATCATATTAAAGACACTGGATACTACACACATGCCATTGATATGATGGTACAGTTCATTTGGAGGTCGTACATGGATTGCCCACAATGGCCAGATGAGGATGAGCATTTGGCATATTTCTAGAAAACACAGTACTTGATTAAGCGCACAATCTCCCATGTACACATCATTGAGAGAAATTTACTAGACAAGGTATTGAGACAGTTTGGCGAGGTGCAGGATGAGCCTTGAGGTTGAGAAGAGTATGCCCAATCATCAAGAGAGGTGACTCTATCGGGTGTTGAGATTCTGGTTGCCATTGCAGAGGCATACATTGATGCATTGCAGCTAGTACAGTGGGGTTGGAGAGGTGGAGAAGTAGATCTGGGCATGACAAAGGCATATGATCACTGGTGGGCCACTCACAGGCCAGTGCCATTAACTGATCCAAACTAGGATGCTCCAATTGAGAGGTGTGGGATAGGGCTGCGAGGCAGACATGGTAAAAGCAGAGGTTAGAGGGGTGGATGTGGTAGAGGGGATGGTGGAGATGGCAGAGGAGGTGGTCAGAGGGGTGGTGGCAGGGGGAGACATGGACATAGAGGATGAGGCCAACCTTTGTCACCCATCCGTGAAGAGGTGAGGGAGGGGGAGGATATTCCCATGCTTGATGTTGGAAAAGGTGAGGAGGGGATTCATATTGAGGAGGTAGAGATTGGTGGAGAGGAGCATGCAGAGGAGGAGGCCGAGATGGATGCTATTGGTCTACTCACAGGCTACCAGGACAATGATGAGGATGAGGAGGATATGGATTATCAGGAGCAGGAGCTCTATGACAGTATTCTAGAGGATATGGAGGATGATGGGATGGAGAGACCACAATAGGATGATACAGGTCCTATTGATCAGGATACAACAGATTTGCATGCCCAAGTAGCATCTCTGGAGGAGAGGATGAGGGTATTGATGTCAAAGTGGGATGCCCTATAGATGGAGAGGGACAAGGCCTATATGGATAGAGACTAGGCCATAGCTCAGAGATAGGAGATTGAGTGGTGGTTTACAGAGGTCAAAGCACTTTTCAATGGGCCAGCTGATTCTTTTGCACGGGAGTGAGTCAAAGCTATGGAGAGGGCTTCGTATTATAGGGACTTATATGAGGTAGATTTTCCTCTTGAGAGATGGGATCCTAGATTTTTTGAGGCACATAGTGGCAGATATCAGAGCAGGACTCACAACCAGACAGTGAGTATAGAGGGGGTCAAGGGACCTCGCAAATCTAGACCATATGACAGGCCTCCTTCCACACATAGGTCATCAAGATCCCACCATCATTTTCCTTCACATTCTGATCATGGTAGCAGTGGGTGTTCTGGATAGGAACATGTATTGATATTTATTGATGGACATTGTATTCTAATCATAGATCCTGCAAGCTTCATTGTTTATTGATACATTATAACATTGTGATGTGACACTTTTTGAGCGATATATATATATATATATATATGATTTTGGTGGTGATTCTCATGATATGTAGTTCTATGTATGATTATGCATGTTATGTCCATATGATATTCCTATGTTATGGATGATCATATCTACTTTATGATGTGTTTATGCAGCCTATGATGTGATTTTTATTCTATATGATGATATATGCATTGATTTCTTATGGTATCAATGGATGTTATGTATGCAATTTATGATTATGAGATGCAATGTGATTTTTATATAGACAATGCTATCTACATGTAATGCTATATGTTTGATGATGATGGATAAAATGTGATGCATATATTTACAATTTTTTTGTACATGTAATGCTTTTGTTATGTAATCTATGATAATGAATGCCTTTTCTGTCATGATTTCATAGATATGATAGATGCCTATGTTTTTTTGTTTTCAAAATGCAAGATATATGTATGATTTACAATGTATGATATTTACATGATGTTTCTAAAATGAATGCATATGCAGGATGCATTATATTTTTGTGTGTCATAGGACTCCTTCATAATGCAAGAAAGAAGAAATGTTAGTGCGAAAAGAAAATGAATAATAAAAGTCATGGTTGTTAGTATTAGAAATCTTCGATATTTTTCCTAATCACAAAAGGCTTTTCACTTTATCATCATTGGGTGGTAACTAATACAAATGGAGACAAACACCATGATATGACATAAATCAAGGTGTGTAAGGTCATCCACCTACTAACAATAGATAGTTGTAGACAAGGATTGTCTTAACTCATACTAAGGGCACAATTGCCCCAATATTTTTTTCAAGACAAACCACAGACAACAAGCAAATAAAAGACGGGTCATGAGACGTCATTTCTCCTCTAAATCCTTCATGGGACATCCTTGAGGAAACTAGTAACATGACTCAAAATCAAAATTTTAAAAGACAGTTGACAAACAATAGTCAAAGAAAATGGAATACTGATACATCGGTGCTTCTCTAAATCCTTCATGGGACATCCTTTAGAAATCTAGTAACAAGATTCCAATCATAAAATCAAATGAAATGATAAGATAAATAATCCATAAAGTAAAAAAGCCAATAAAATATTTTCCAAAACTTGATATGTTTGTTTGATTGTTTTGATTTATAAGATGATTGGTTGATAAAGCCTGATTTTAGGAAAGATGCATATTGGATAAGACGTTGAGTCTGGTTTCGATGTTGTGACTATCTGTATAAGGCGTGACAAAAGCCCGGTTTCAAAAAGACATGTATCGTATAAGACGTTGAGTCTAATGGCATTGATGTGATAACCTGTATGAGGCCTTGTTGATTGTTTGACAGTGTTTGTATTCAAGAAGGACTCATCCTATATAAGGCATAGGTTGATTATTTTGCTGATATTTGTTTTCAGGAAGGACACATCCTATAGCATACTTAAGTTGATTTGTTTTGATTGTAGCTTTGTCAATTTGTTTGATTTGACTTGATGAGATTGTTGACCTGTTCATCTTGTTTATTGCATGACTTGACATGATGTGTTGAAAATTGACTTTGTGTGATGATGAACTCTAAAGGACTGACCTAGTGCGGCCTTGGGGGCTCATCGATTGATGGCCTTGCCTACGTTATACACATAGAGACCTCGTAGTTTGACTATACTTTGACTAACATGATTGAATATAAAAAGGTTGATTTGTATGAAGATATCTGATGTGTGTGGTAGCGCATGTGACAAACCCTAATGGACTAACCTAGTGCGGCCTCAGGGGCTCATCAATTGATGGCCTTGCCTACGTTGTACACATGGAGACCTCGTAGTTTAACACGACCAATGACCTTGTCTTATAGACAAATGGATTGAATCATGATTTTATACAAACAAACCTAAAAGGACTGACCTAATGCCTCAAGGGCACATCGACAAATGGCCTTTCCTACGTCCAGTCATAGAGGCAACGTAGTTCAACAAATGACAAAGATTGACAAGTGCGACTAACTCTAACTCTTTTTTTTTTTTGGATTTTTTTTTACATGTTTTTATTTTTTTGTCTTTTGAATTTTTCTGATGTTTTTAGGACATTTTGTAATTTTTTTGGATTTTCCAATTGTTTTACGTCTTCAAGATAGCCAATGTAAGAACCAATATGATTCAAGTCGAGTGCTTTCCCCTAGTCGAGTATAAGACCAATTGATTATGAATATCATGGGATGGGGGATATGAAATGCACTCGATGTCAATTATTCCAAGTTATGAGAAGGAATACTGTTTATTATGAATGGTATGTACAAAAGATGGATGGAAAAGATAGGTGATATGTATGGTGATAGATAATATGTACAAGGATAAGTGATATGTACAGGGAAGTCAGATTAGAATAATAGTAGACAAAGGAGCAGAGTCAACTACACATGGCACTTGTTTGCTAGGTTTTCACCATGGTACTTATCCAAAGCACCACTGAAGTGGTTTTCACTATTGGACGACTTATTTCTCTTTACTATTTTCTTGATTTTTTGATTTTTTTTATGTTACCAAGACACTTATTTTCCAAGTTTTCACCTAGGTAACGATTTTTTTGTTTTTTTTATTTTTTTTATTTCTTTGTATTTTTGATAATTAAGACAAGACTCTTAGAAGCTACGCATAGAACTTCTTCAGATGAAGACTATTGGTAGGTGATGACAATGGTTCCCCTTCAGAAGTAGAGAGTTGATATGCTCTTGATCCAAAGGATTTTGTGACAATGTAAGGTCCTAACCAGTTAGGTTCAAACTTTCCTAATTTTTCTCTTTCAGCTTGATTCTTAGGATTCTCCATTAAGACCAGGTTGCCAATGTCAAAGTTTCTATTCAAGACCTTCCTTTTGTAGTTGCAATGAAGATTATTTTGATATGCTTGGAGATGATCTAATTCCTTTTTTCTTTGTTCATCTAGGAATTCTAGCTCATGTAGTCTTGAAACTCGGTACTCTTCATCATCAATGTGCCCTTTAAAAGATACCCTTAGGGAAGGAATCTTGATGTCAATAGGTAAGATGGCCATAGAGCCAAATACCAGGGAATATGGTGTGGTGCCAATGGGAGTACGGATGCTTGTGTGGTAAGCCCATAATGTTGGATTAAGCTATAAATGCCAATCACGACCAACATCATTGAAAGTCTTTTTAAGGATTTTGATGAGTTTTATTAGATTCCTTTGCTTGGCCGTTACCTTGTGGGTAATATGGGGTGGAAAAATGATGTTGAATATGGAACTCTTCACAAAGATGACAGAATTCTTGGTTTTTGAATGGACAACCATTATCCATGATAATGAATTGAGGAACACCATACCAAAAAATGATATAGCTCAAGATAAACTTAGAGATCTATGTGTTGGAGATATAGGACATGGGAATAGCCTCAATCCACTTCGTAAAATACTCAATGGCATTAATGATGAACTTATGGCCGTTGGATGATGTGGGATGTATCTTACCTATGAGGTCAACTCCCCATTGGGCAAAGGGCCATGGTGACGTTATGGGATAGAGCTCCTGCATAGGTTCATGTATCAAGTCTCCATGTACCTGACATTGACAACATTTCTTAACGAAGACATATGAGTCATTTTCCATGGTAGGCCAATAGTAACCAAATCTCATGATCGTTTTAGCTAAGGTAGGACCGCTAGAATGGGATCCACATATACCCTCATGTACCCCACGCAAGGTTGCTTGTGCTTTGTCAGTATTGAGACATCTCAGTAGGGTATTATCTAAGGCACGTCTATACAGGGTGTATCTGATGATGGTGTACTTGGATGACTTGCAAAGGAATGTCCTATGTTGGTTATTAGAAAGGTCATGGGGTATGATTTTGGCATGTAGTCATAGATATCTTTATACCATGGGGAATCAAGACCAACAATATCACACACCATCTTCGAATCTAGGATGCCATAGGCAGGGACCAAAAGATGTTCTACCAAAAACTCAAACTTAGGCATGTTGGTTGGTATGCCGAGGACTGAAGCACTAGTAGCCATGGCATCTGCTGCCCTATTTAGAACACGAGGTATTTGATGAAAGTAAACCTTGTCAAATTACTCCTTGAAACTATCTTCCATGTGTTTGTAGGGAGTAATCTTTTCATCCTTAGTCTCATAATCATCATTTACCTGTCAGATTACTAGTTGAGAATCACCATAAACCTATAGGTTCTTGATCTTCCATTTGACTACCATGTGTAATCCTATCACAAGAGCCTCATATTCTGCTATATTTTTGGTACATGGAAAGGCGATCTTGAATGATGTAGGGATAGAATCACCCTATGGTGTGATAAACAGGATACTAGCCCCTGAGCCATGATTCGTATAGGACCCGTCAAAGTATAGCTTCCATGTCATGCCTGTGTCAATGGTGAATATGAACTCATCAAGAAAGTTTGTAACTAAAGGGTGATTTTCTTGTATCGGTGCATCATCTAACTGATCAGCAATGACTTGTCCCTTGATAGCTTTTCTCTCTATGTACAAGATTTTATACTCACTAAGAATCATTACCCATTTGGCCAGTTGCCCTATTAATCTTTCTTTGCTTAGGAGATATTTTAAAGGATCTATCTTTGCAACCAACATTGTTTGATGGTTCAACATATGGTTCCTTAGTTTTTGAGTAGTAAATACTACCGCAATACAAGCACATTCAATGGTACTATAGTTAAGCTCATAACCTACCAAAGTTTGACTGATATAGTATACTGCCCTTTCATGACCTTCATTGTCATTTTGTGCAATAAATGCTCCAAGTGATGAATGGGTTGCTGAAATATAGAGAATCAATGGTTGTCCTTCAATAGGTGGCATTAGGACTGTTGGTGTAAGTAGATAATTCTTAATCAGTTGAAAGGCTTCCTAGCATTTACCTGTCCATACAAAGGGTACTCCTTTTCTGAGTAGATGTTGAAAAGGATGTGTCTTATCTACTAACTGCACTATGAATCTTCTGATGGATTGCAATCTCCCTTGTAGTGTTCTTAGTTGATTGAGATTAGTTGGTGGAGGCATGTCTATGATTGCTTTTACTTTGGACGGATCCACTTCAATGCCCCATCTAGAAATGATATAGCCCAAAAGCTTTCATGATTTCACTCCAAACACACATTTCTTCGGATTTAGTCTCACTTTCTACTCTTTTATCCTTTGGAATACCTTTTCTAAGACCTATAAATGATCATCCCTTGTCACTGATTTAGTAATAAGGTTATCGACATAATCCTCCATAAGAATGTGTACAAGGTCATGAAAAATAGTGGTCATAGCTCTCTAATAGGTTGCTCCAACATTTTTGAGTCTGAAGGGCATGACATTCCAGCAATACATTCCCCATGGACATGTGAAACTTGTTTTAGGTTGGTCTTCAGTTGCAATCCTGATCTGATTATACCCTAAAAATTCATCCATAAGGGATAACATCTCATACCCTGTAGTCATGTCTACTATCATGTCAATGTTGGGCAGAGGGAAGTCATCCTTAGGACAAGCCTTGTTGATATCTCTGAAATCTATGCAAATACGGATGCCCCCTATTGGTTTGGTGGCTGGTACAAGATGGGAAATCCAATCTACATAGACGATTGATCTAATGAAGCCAATGTATAACAATTTCTTCAATTTATCCTTAATTAGTAAAATAATTTGTGGGTGCATTTTCCTCAATTTCTATTTCACTAGTTTTACACCTGGTTGTAAGGGAAAATTATGTAGTACAAGTTCAAGATCTAGCCTAGGCATGTCTGCATATGATGAGGAAAAATTAATTTGTCTTTGTGTAAAGAAGTTGTGGAATTCTGGCTGCTCTTCTTTTGTCAATGATGCTGCAAAATATACCAGTTGGGGATTCTCTTTTGTACCTATATTAACTTCCACTGATTCTTAAACTATAATGGGTGAATTTTCTTGTGCAACAGGTAGAATGTTCAAACCTCCATCCTTAGGTGCCTCAGAGATGTTTTTTCCTTCGAATGCGTCCTTATTTTTTTCTTTTTCATTGTCTAAAGGCACCTTTCAGTTTTCACCCAGAGACTCATCATTTTTATTTTTATCATTATTTTTCTTATTTTTGCGACTGGAGGGTTGAACAGATTCCCCAAAATATGCTTTTTTTCCCAAATCAATGGTAAATCCAGCCTTGTGATCGCCACTAGGTATGCCTTCTCGTAATCCCAAGAACTCAACAATTGCTTCGTCATTCTCAAAAATGTCTAAGATAGGTGTGTCTTGTTGGTCCCAATCAATGAGTTGGGGATAAACTAAAGGCATGTCATCATCAGAGTTGTCAAAGTTCAAGGGGGTCAAGGTAAAAGCTGAGTTGTTCATATAGTCACAAAACTTTTGTACCAAGTCCTCTTTGCTCTTTTGCGTGGATCTAGGTGGATTCTGAGGTGGGCCTAATTCCAGTGTTTGGTTATCTAAAACGGATGTAGTAGATTCCCAAGAGGTAGGATCAAGAGATTCCCAATAGTAATGTTTAAACCTTTCCTCTTTGTCATATTCTTAGGTGGATAGGAATTCAATAGATTTGGCAAAGATTTCAACATTAAGTCAAGTTCTCCAAATAGCTTATCAAGGTCCATGGTCGAGATGGAGGATAGGGAATCCCACTCATATTCATTTGAGTCGGGGGAGTCACAGTAGGGTTGTTCAGATGGTTTTTCGGATGTCTCAATATCTTCTGAAGCACTTACTTCCTTGAGTAAAGGTGATGTGGTACTATGAATGCCAATTTGGATCAATTGAAACCCAAGCCCTAAGCCTTTCGTCCATTTAGAAACAATAATTGGTTATGTCCTCCCATCTTTATGTAAGCCTAAACCACTATGTCCCTTATATCCCTTTCTCTGCATGATTGTAAAACCTTTTCCATATTGATTTGTAGGAATGTGAGCAAGTGAGGGAGGTTCTTCATGGTCTTCTCTATACAACTAGGTGGTCACATCTTCTACATGTATGGCTTCTTTGCTTAATTCTCCCCATTTTGTAAAGGTTTTTGAGGGAGGAATGTGTATGGTGACCACTGATTGTCTCCTATCTATTATAGGTAAACCGTATGATTTAGGAGGAATTAGATGGATAACACAATAAGATGTCTTCATGTGATATTCTCCACAACCCTTTTCTTGGATCTCGACCCTAGGAGTGGAAGGTAATGAAGGTGAAGTGGATGGATTGACATAATGAGATGAATTGGATGATGAGGATTCTTGATTTACATGCACTTGGCACTGAGGTGTCTCTCGTAGACTTGTGCAATATTGGAATGGATCTGGGTCACCATCTATTGTTATTTCAATGCCATTATAAGGGAATTTTAGACATTGATGATATGTGGAAGGGACTACCTTCATGGCATGAATTCATGGTCTGCCTAGTAGAAGATTGTATGGAAGGGTGAGATCCAAGACTTGGAACTTTGTCTCCATAACTGTAGGACCAATTCTTATAGGAAGTGTTACCACCCCCTTTGATTTTCATTCCTCATCGTCATAAGCCTTAATGACAATACTTTTGGTGGTGTCTACACATGCTTCTAAGAAACCTAATTCCTTAATCAATTTTAAAGTGAAAAGATTTAAACCTACTCCTCCATCTACCAGAACTCATCTAACTTTGGTTTTGTCAACAAGGAATTCAAGATGTAACGGGTTGTTATGATTTGTCTTTTCAGTTGCATAGTCTTGTTCAGAGAATGTGGCATGATGATTATTGGTCAAGTAGCCCACCATTTCCTCAAAACAATTGACATCAAGATCATTAGGAATAGTCGTGGTTTGTAACACCTTATCTAAAATGGATCAATGTTCAGGGGACATACGCAACAATTCCAAGATAGAGATTTGGGCTAGGGTCTTCCCCAATTGATCAAGTAAGTTATACTGCAGCTTGGAACTCCGTGGTGTCTAATGTGATGGAGGGCCTTGTATGGTGATCTTGGTCCGACGAGTGTTAACAACACACTCAAGAGTTTTATTTATGGTAATAATATTGAGATGGTCATCGGCAGCTCGGATATGATTTATAATGGGGCCACTATAATCATGCTTGACACTAGCATAATTGGCAGAAGTATTGGTCTTATTACCCAAATTGGGGGATTTTCCTTTCCCATGATCATGTAATGGATCTAAAAAGACCTTTTGATTAGTGTTCGAAGATGTAAGTTTTTGTCCATTGACCTAAATAGTTTTGTTCTCGACAAAGTCTTGTATGATGTTTTTCAATTAACGACAATTTTGTAGGCTATGTCCTTTGGTCCGATGGAAATCACAAAAGGCATTATCATCCCACCAAGATGGTTTGAATTTCCCTGGATCGTATTGTCTTGGCTCCTAAAGTTGTATAATATTGTGTTGCAATAGTTGTTTAAATACTAACTCGATGGGTTCTCCAAGGGGAGTGAACTCACGTTTTGGAAATTATCTCTCTTGTTGTGGCCGCTAGGTGTTTTGGGTAGTGTTGGGGGTAACAGTGTTGAGTGTGTTATTAGAGGGGATATTTTCTCTAATTGTGATGATTGGCCCTGCTTGTAAAGTCTTTGCATCAACCACCCCATCATTGGTAATGTTTTTATTCCGAGACCAAAACTTGTTTCTGTCATGGGGGTGTTTTGCATAGTTGGATTTTTGTTGGGTGTTTGTGTCTTAAGTTCTCCTTTTTCAATAAGATTTTTTCTAGTATGACCCCCTTTTCCACTAGTTATGTAAAGGATGTGCAACAATGTACCCTTAAGTTACTTCTCAATTTTTGGTTGAGGTTTTCTTGGAACATAGTGACCTTCTATTTCTCAGGTATCTCGACAGGACATCGACTAGCTATAGTTCTCCATCTCTGGAAGAAAGCAATAAAAGTTTCCCCTTCGTCTTGTGTAGTATGACACAAGGTTGCTATGTTTATTTGGTGGTCGATGTTAAAGAAGAATTTTTCAATGAATTTCTTAGCCAGTTCCCCCCATGATTTTGTGCCATAGTCAAGACCCGAAAACCACTCTAGTGCAATTCCAACAAGACTTCTCAAAAAGAGTCTCATAAGATAGGTGGGGTCGTAGATGACATCTATGCACATCATGGAAAATTCCCTTATGTGTTCGATTGGATTTCGCTTTCCATTATATTTGGGAAAGTTTGGTATGACATACCCATGAGGGAAATGTGTCATGTACAATGATTTATCAAAGGGAAATGGGCATAAATCCTTTGCTAAAAAGGTTTTTTTGTTAGACACTGCCATGTTATCCATTTGTGTTTGAAGTGTGTGCATTTGTGTCTACAGGACATCAACTTGAGTTAATGATGTGTTAGCTAGATTATTTAGATCTATGTACGTGTTTTGGAATCCAGCATTGTGTGATGGGTTTTGGTTAAATGTGGGTATGTAAAGTGGGTTTGGATTTGGAATGTTAGTGAATGGGTTTTGATTTGGAATCTTTGAGAATGAATTTTTATTTGGAATTTGTGTAAATGGATTTTGATTCAGAATTTGTGTAAATGGATTTTGATTCAGAATCTGTGAAAATGGATTTTGATTTGAAGTTTGTGAAAATGGATTTTGACTCAAAATTTGTGAAGTGTTGGGTCAGTTTCCATATTGGAAAGAGGGTATGCCTCCTATCTATGAAACCCCAATCTATGGTATAGTAGTAGCAACATGAACACTAGGTATAGTTGCTATCTGTGGAGTAGTGCTAGTGACATTGACACTTGGTAGAGGAGTTGATGTTCTATATTTTTTGTTCCCAACAAAAGGACTAAAGGGATTGGACGATGATTCCCCTATGGTAAAATTTAGCCCCTATGTCAAGGTAGATGTACCAAATGGAGTTGTGTGTATTGTTGAATCACTCTATGTAGGTCCTCTAGATGGTATAGCAGTAATCCACTTGAGGTATAGTAGCACTGGTGGTAGTGGTGTTTGTTCCCTAAGTAGATGCAATTTGTAGGGTACGAATATCAAAACCAGGAGGTATTTTAGCACCTTTTGCTAGAAAATTGGCTAAGTGTCATTGAGGATCATTTGCTAGATAGTCGTCTACAAAGGAAGAAAACTCAGGGTCTTGTGTGGCAGCATCTAGTTCTTCCACTATAACACATCCTTATGTATCTCTAGTAACAAATTTCTCTAACAAAATCTTGTGAGGTCTAGATGAAGTTTCCCCTGCAAAGGGGTTTGAGAACGGTTGATGCATTTGTTTGGATCAGCCATCTTTTCTCTTTCTTTCCTTTTCAATCTTGTTTCAACCATGTAATGTAAGCTCAAAGAGCAAGTGATGCAAAAGCTAAGTCTATGGATGATTATGAGTCTAATTTATGTTTTTAGGATTTTTTGAATATAAAGGATGAATATATGCAGCTATTTTTTTGGTATTTTCTCTGCAAATAAGGTATGTCTAAAATGACGCTATTCTAGGATAATAGTGTCTAAATATGCAAAGGTCTAAGTGATCAATTTGGAAGATTCTAAAAGAGGTTATCTATCAACTATAGTGTAACCCAGGTTTCAATTTAGTTTTGAAAAGGAACCTTCGTATGACTAGGACTAAAAGATAAGGTGAACTCCCAAACTTGGCTGATTAGATGGAAGGATTCACATGTAGGAAAAAAGATATGATGACTAGGTTCAATGACAACATTTTTTGAATCAAGGGTTTATCCAAAGTGTGAAAGGTGCCTATCCTAAAATTTGCAAATGATGATCTCTCTAAAGGAAATTAAGACTCCTAAGATGAAAGTAAGATCTATAAATAGGGTACCTATCGCTAAGACCAAATGATTCCTAAAAGATGTAAACGTGCAAATTTTGAGAAAACTTTCTAGTTTTTGTTCAAGAATCAATGAAAAAGGATAAATCAGATACTAGTTTTACTATTTGTTCTCGATCTATGACAGTAAACTCTAGTTTTCTGATACTTGGGCAAATGTGTTGCAGAATTTAACAATTGCAATTGTCTTTCTCAGTTGCGGTTTTCTAGTAAATTAAGTTTTAGATGTCAGACACATGCGATTTTTTTTTAGCAGATGTGACTCAGGGTATCAATTATGACTCTAGACTAATCAGATGTGGTTTTCAAGACTTTGATGTGTACTAGTAAAAGTATATTAGTTATGTGACAAGGGCATATGCGTCATTCCAGACTGCAGGTGTCACTCACCTATTCAGATGCATCATAGAATATGACAATTGCAAGTTTCCAGTAAGAGGGTTAATGATAGATGTAACTAAGATATCAGATGCGGTTTTATACTAAATATATGTGAGCTTTACTAACAGATGAGACTCAAGTAAATAAATAGATGTGACTCAGATTCTGGGACATGAAAATTGGACTTTATGATAGATGCGACACACTTTTTAACAGATGAGACTCTACTAATCAGATGCATTTTTTCTTGTGAATAGTTGTGACTCTGTTTGACAATTGTGGTTTTCCATTGAATTGCAGTGTAAACTGACTCTATTTCATGATCAAGTTTTTAAAAACAAAGATAATCAGAAGACAATGTATTTTTAGTTTGATGATCATGAACATGTGTATTTCTAGAAAACAAGTACAATCCTAAGGCTATGAAGGACAGTATTTATTGAGTTCTCACTTGGGTTTTACCCTAGCTATGCTTATTCAAGGTGTATGACTAGTAGCTTGACCCCACTGGCTCCCCTCCATGACTCAACACTTCATTCAGGGCAGCCAAGCTACAATACCCATTAATCTCCCATGGCATACTTCTCATCTCTACAATGAACTGTAAAAACGTGAGACGGCTTCACAAGTCTGACCTATTGCACCAGTAAATAGAGGGTTTTTGGCTTACTAAAAATAAGATGTTTAATTCGAGTATTTTGTTCATGGGGTATCATCCATGCGGCGAGAGACCATTGCTTCCCTTCTCGTAACAATACTTGTTATTCTTGAGCTTTCCTTAAGAACCCACTTTTATATACTAGTTGGAGGTTGCTCAAGTTCAGCATGTGACCAGTCTGAGTCATCTTGGGGTGAGTACTCTTTCCCACCAAGATAGGCCCAATTTCTAGAGTCGGTAATTGATTCTCTTGCACCCAGGATCATATGAATGTGCAAGGGGAGAGGATAATTCGATATACTGAATCGTGAGGGTAATAACAAAGTGTGCTTTCGCACCAAACACAGTAAATAGTAGTAAATTTTAAACCCAAATGACAATTTTCTAATCTACAAGATATTTTGTTTCAAAAATAAAGTCTTCAACACACGTCTTGTAGGAAAATTCATTAGTAGTTTTTAGATTAATCTTTGACGGTCATCCTGAAGAAAGGGTTTTGAAAACTTGTCTTCTATGATACGTCCTGCAAACACTATGTTAACTCCTAAAACACATGCTGCAAACCAAACAATTAGCTAAAATAAAAACACTATGAAAGACTAAAAAATTAGAAATTGAACCCACAAATTTCACCAGTCAGATGCGTCACAGAGTTTCACTAGTCAGTTGTGGTTTGATAAGTCACAAATGCATTGAAATTTGTCTAATGCATCATTTTCTTTGTCATATGTGGTTCATAATATAAATTGCATCATTTTGTCTTTTAGATGCATCGAGTCATATGATACCTGCAAAATTGAATAAAATATCTACAAATTTGCAAAGAACATTTCTTCATGTCGGGTTCACCAATGTAACATTATGAAAATAGGAAAGATTAAAAGAAAACACAAAGCCTATAAACTCTAATGCAATCTAAAGTTAAACAACAAAGCACAAAGGAAAGCTTAAACATAAACACAGAATGATCTCACCCAATATCTACATCCTTCCATGAATGACATCCATTGTCCTTCTCCATTTCACCATGATGGTATTCTTTCCCTCATATTTTTAGTAAGTGTGCAAGTATAGCCTTGATAGATGTGATTATATAAAAATATCGAAGATTAACATGTGCTCCAAAAGTCGTGCAATTCCAGGAGGAGTAAAATAATGAAAGACAGATCAATTTATAGAAAATTGATCATTTAAATGGCAGGCCAAGATTGAAAGATAAATAGACAATCCAGATTAAAGGATTTGACATGCATTATGATAACTGTTAGTACTGACATGAGTGATAAAAACTAAGAATAAAGATAAAGATTAAATAATGATTTAATCTTTGAGTTTGGTATTCGAAAATAGAAGAATAATGTTTGCATGACAAAGATAAAGATAGATTAAAAGCAACGTTATGTTCAAACGCACGTACAAAATTTAACTAATTAAATAAATATATTTAATTAATAAGCATGTACATGCATACGAGTTAGAACTAGATAATTGACTAGTTATGACAAAGTTTATTCGCGAAAGACACTCAGACATTAAATCGGGAGATAACTGACTAATTCAAATAGATCTTGAGTCAAGTGGAAATGAATACTTAGATAACTTAAATATTTGTCTAAATATAGAGGAATGTGTTAAAAATAGAATTTTATGAATTAAATGATTATTTAATTCAAGATTCGACATTTTAAGGATTAATTAAGTAAACAAGATTTATTTAATTAAGTGAAGAAAAGGTTAAATGAATAATCAAATAATTAAAGTATTTATTTAATTATAGTTGAAAATACGATAAAGATAAATTAAATAATAATTTATCTAATTTAAGGAGGATAAAGTTAATTAGTGACGTAATTAAATAAACGACGTTTATTTAATTAATCAGGATAGAATAAAGATAATGTGAATTAATTAAATAATTAACATTATTTAATCATGACTATGAAAATATGAATTATGAAGAAATTGAAGTCGCAGGCTTAGACCAAATTTCAGTGTCTACAAACACATTCTAGAAATTTAGAATTTTGGCCATGCTACCCCTATAAATTTTGAAAACTAATTGAAAATCATTTTTTTTAATATGTGTAGAATGGATTCTAGTTTATAAAAATGTAATTTATTTGAAATTTCAAAGAATGGTTAAAAAATAAAGTAAAAAAATACCAAACACTGGTTTTTACCAAAACACGAACACACAAACAAAAGAAATTAAAGATGAAAGGCTTAACATTGTCAAAATGTGAAAAAATTACATCATTAAATAGCTAAGAGAGAGCCTAACATTACCCGGGTGTTTGATTTGTTCAACCTTGAAACATGTGCAAACCTAATGTCTAGCATGAATGATATTATGTGAAATCTTGTAGAATATGCAAAAACACGTCTTTGGACATTGGGAAGCCACTCTAAGCCTTTGATTTGGAAATCCAAAGCAAATCCTAAGCCTAAGGCTTGGGAATTACCAAAGCAACATATAATGGGAGTGTGTTATAATGCACTCGCATTATGTTTTGTTTTGCATTTTTTCTTTTTTTGCAAAAGTTTGTTGTATGTTTGTCAAGCTTGACATAACACAAGCACATTATAACACACTCATGTTATGTATCACTTGGAATGTTTTATTTTCAAGTTTGTTAAGTATGTTTGTATATATATTTTTATTTATGTATGTATGTATATATTATTCATGTATGTATGTATGCTTGTATCTATGTATGTATGTATGTATTTCTATATGTATGAATGTATGTATGAATGCTTGTACATATGTATATATGTATGCATTCTTTTATGTATGTATGTATGTAGGATTATATGTATGTATGTATGTATGTATGTATGCATGTATGCATGTATATATGTATGTTTGTATGTATGTATGTATGTATGTATGTATGTATGTATGTGATGCAGGAGCATCCAATGGTGTGAGGGAAATCTTACATCACCCAACAAGATGCTTTCTATTTATGTTCGTGTTGTTTGCTTTTTGTAGATATTTTTGCATTTCTGGATACCCTTTTCGTTGAATAAGAGTTTCCAACTTTCAAAATTGCTTTTTTGCTTTTTCTGCTCAACTGCTATTTTTTGCATATATGAATTTTAAGGCGTGGGAAGACAAAATTTTATGGGAAGTTTCATGATAGAAAAATAAGCACTTTGGCAAAAGAATCAGGTCAAGATCGTTCATGGTTTGAAAGTTATTCAAGTTCCAGTTTCTACTTTTTGCCCTGAAAAACCTTATGAGTCCAATTTGAGGCACTAAACGGTCCTGTACAGGCCTAGAAATCCTTAGAACCAATGGAGCAGGTTTCTAGCATTTTCTTCACTTTGAGACCTTTCCGACGGTGCAAACAGTTCAAAAAACGGAGTCCCAGATCAAAAGTTATGGCTTCTGGAAGTTGGCCGATTTTTGGAAAATTGCCAAATTTTGAATTAGGACTCAATGTTTGAATTTCAAATTATAATTTTTGGCACCTAACCGCCAAAACTCTTATCTCGAATGTTGTTTTTGGCTCCAAACCGAAAAGGGGCTATTTATGGGCTAGTTTCTGATTTTTAGATAACTTTTTGGGGAAAGAGTTCACATGTTGCAAAAGGGAAATCTGGGTAATTTTTTGTAAGTCTGTAATTTGCATGTATCATAGAGCTCGAGGATTTGAGATCCTCTACATGTAAGAGTTCGATATTTTTTTGAATACAATATTATTCTCTATTTTGTGAGTGTTATTATGTGTCTCAGGTTTGCTCTCTCGCTAGTATGTATGTATGTATGTATGTATGTATGTACGTATGTATGTATGTATGTGTGAACCCCAAATCTATTGTACCTACAAAACAAAGAGAATAAACACCCTAAGTTAGATATTGCAAGCATAAACAAGGATTCCCCATGGAATCCATTAACAATTCAAACAAGGAATGAAAATATGCAAAAACACAATAAAATGATAAACCAAAGATGAAATCCTAATTTAAATAGCAACTCTTGTTCCCATGGGGGAATTGGTGCCAAATTTTATGTGGAAATTTGGCCCTTTCCCAACCCATAAGATGCAAGCTTTGAATGTTGAAGAGATTGATCCACTTTTGATGATGAATTGAGAACTCCAAGCCAAATCTGCAATAACCTAGCTATGATTCAATGATAATGGTGAAGCTCAAGAGATATTTGAGCATGGTAACTTTGCTTGGATTGTGGATGATAAAATGAGCAGAGGGGCTCATCATTTATAGGATTTCAAGATGGATGAAAGTCCAAATTTGAGCAATGTGGAAATAACTTTCATCCAATGATATGGTGCCACTTGTCAAGCTATGAATGGATGATGGTTGTGCAAGATTTGGGTTTTGTGCCAATAAATGTCAATATTTGAAATTCAAATTTGTTGAAATGACATGTAAGAGGGAAGGGAAAATGCAATAAATGCCACTTGGCTCAAGGCAAAGGACATGTAAGAGATCTTAAATGCCTTGTTAGAGGGACTTATTCCCACTTGGATTTTGAATTCAAATTAGGGGAATATTCCAAAAGATGCCATGTGAGGGAAAATAGGGATTTAATAAATGAATTAAATCTATTTTCATGTGCAACTTGCATTATCTAGAGGATGTGACATGAGATTTGATTAAATTAATCAAGGTTTGATTAATTTAACAGGAGATTAGATGATGTGACTTATTTGACATAGATTTATGGATTTACTTAAATCAGATAAGAGAGGAATATGATAAGAGGCTAATTAAATAAAGATTTTGATTTATTTAATTAAAAGGGATGGTGTTAGATTAAATCAAATAAGGTTTTAATTTATTTAATTTAATAGATAGACTTTAGAGATTTAATCAAATAAATTGATTATTTAATTAAATAGGGATAATTAGATCAGATGGATTGATTTAATTAACAAGAGAAAATGACTTAATTAGATAAAATGATTTATTTAATTAAGAGACGAATATTGATGAATTTAATCAGATAAGAGAATTTGATTAAACAGTTAGACCGAGGGATGATTTAGGAAGAAACGATGTTAGCGAGTCAAGATCAGATGCATGATGTCAATCAGTATATTTTCGATGTGTACATTTTGCCCCTTTTTGAAGCAATGCACTCGTTGCGCTGGTTCAAAGAATAACCTTGCCATGATCAAAAGTCAAAATTTCTCTAATTTTTTCGAATGCCCCACTGCTGCCCCAGTGAATGAAGAATTACGCTAGTATACTGCCCCCTCGAGAGACTGAGCGAAGAGGTTTGATTTGAGGGTCGATCTCAAGATCAGTTCAACTCAAATATTTGATGTAGACAGATTTGATGATGTATAGACAGTCATCGAGCATGGCTAGCCTTGTGCCTATTTTGATACATTACACCCACTTGATCCTGATTTGTACCATGACAGTGACATTATTGATGATGAGATGATTATGATGCTTGGATGATATGATGATACATGGATGATATGGATGCACATGATATGATATGATGATGCTTTTATGATTATGAAAATAGATGATAAATGTATGGTTTATGAGATTTTTAGAATAACCAATCTATATTATGCAATGAAGGAGATGAATGCATGTGGTATGATTAATGCTTTCTATATGATATGATATGATATGCAATATGTAGTATACTGATGGTTTGTGGATGCAAGATAGATGCAATGGTGATGATTTATGATTAACTGTCATGGTACCATGTTAGTGTGAAAAGCAAGAGATGGAAGAAAACAAGAGATTCCAACAAGACATGAGATGATGATGAAGATGATTACTTGTTGAGGAGTTGGGATTTTCAAAGGGCCAATTACCTTATGTTTGATAACACACATAGGCACGATGCATCAGGGTATAAAGAACTAGGATGGCGTTGTACCTAATGTGATGGACTTTGACTTGACAAGCAGATAGGAGTATTCTCGTTCACACTTGACATATGGAAACCTTGCTAGGACGTACCTAACAAAGCAAGTATTCTCTGAGGTTATATTACAAGAACATCCAACAATCACAACAGACAAAAGATAATGACCATTGCCCCATTCCTATTTCTCTAAATCCGCTATTTTGGGATCTCATCGAGACATCCTTGGAATGAGCACAAATAAGATAAGTCAAAAGACAAAGACCAAGTAAACAAACAAACTAATGCTCTTCAATACCGCTAACGAAAAAAAGGATGTGTTTTCTAAGATGATAACTGAAACTTATTGCCAAAAGATAATGCCCATTATAGGAAGGATGCATCCTAGGACATGTTAGTGGATGGTGGCACGTCATTTCATTTATAAGGGATGATTGATATGAGACAAATTTAGATGATGGTGTTACCGATACGAAGAGGTGACCAATTTGCTTACCTACTGACCTAGTCTTAAGGCTTGACGCTTTTGAGTTCTCTCTTTTAATCTGCTAGACTTGTTTCTGATGAGGGCGCAAACCCGAGACACAAAAAATAACCCACAAACTAGACAATAATTTTATTATTCAGAAAATGGAACTTCTTACATGCAGAGGATCTCAAATCCCCAGTTCTACAACACATGCAAGCTACAAAAAGCCACAGAATAACCCTTTCGCAATATGCGAGCTTGTCCCCAAAAAGTTACCCAAAAATTAGAAAACCTGCCCATAAATAGAGTTCCTCAATTATTCAGAGCCAAAACAACATTCAATTTGAGTTTAGGCGGTTTGGCGCCAAAAATTTACAACATGA
>VDFB02162337.1:0-25179 GCA_007258455.2 Sequoia sempervirens | reverse complement strand
TGGACGTAGGAAAGGCCATTTGTCGATGTGCCCTTGAGGCATTAGGTCAGTCCTTTTAGGTTTGTTTGTATAAAATCATGATTCAATCCATTTGTCTATAAGACAAGGTCATTGGTCGTGTTAAACTACGAGGTCTCCATGTGTACAACGTAGGCAAGGCCATCAATTGATGAGCCCCTGAGGCCGCACTAGGTTAGTCCATTAGGGTTTGTCACATGCGCTACCACACACATCAGATATCTTCATACAAATCAACCTTTTTATATTCAATCATGTTAGTCAAAGTATAGTCAAACTACGAGGTCTCTATGTGTATAACGTAGGCAAGGCCATCAATCGATGAGCCCCCAAGGCCGCACTAGGTCAGTCCTTTAGAGTTCATCATCACACAAAGTCAATTTTCAACACATCATGTCAAGTCATGCAATAAACAAGATGAACAGGTCAACAATCTCATCAAGTCAAATCAAACAAATTGACAAAGCTACAATCAAAACAAATCAACTTAAGTATGCTATAGGATGTGTCCTTCCTGAAAACAAATATCAGCAAAATAATCAACCTATGCCTTATATAGGATGAGTCCTTCTTGAATACAAACACTGTCAAACAATCAACAAGGCCTCATACAGGTTATCACATCAATGCCATTAGACTCAACGTCTTATACGATACATGTCTTTTTGAAACCGGGCTTTTGTCACGCCTTATACAGATAGTCACAACATCGAAACCAGACTCAACGTCTTATCCAATATGCATCTTTCCTAAAATCAGGCTTTATCAACCAATCATCTTATAAATCAAAACAATCAAACAAACATATCAAGTTTTGGAAAATATTTTATTGGCTTTTTTACTTTATGGATTATTTATCTTATCATTTCATTTGATTTTATGATTGGAATCTTGTTACTAGATTTCTAAAGGATGTCCCATGAAGGATTTAGAGAAGCACCGATGTATCAGTATTCCATTTTCTTTGACTATTGTTTGTCAACTGTCTTTTAAAATTTTGATTTTGAGTCATGTTACTAGTTTCCTCAAGGATGTCCCATGAAGGATTTAGAGGAGAAATGACGTCTCATGACCCGTCTTTTATTTGCTTGTTGTCTGTGGTTTGTCTTGAAAAAAAGACTGGGGAAATTGTGCCCTTAGTATGAGTTAAGACAATCCTTGTCTACAACTATCTATTGTTAGTAGGTGGATGACCTTACACACCTTGATTTATGTCATATCATGGTGTTTGTCTCCATTTGTATTAGTTACCGCCCAATGATGATAAAGTGAAAAGCCTTTTGTGATTAGGAAAAATATCGAAGATTTCTAATACTAACAACCATGAATTTTATTATTCATTTTCTTTTCGCACTAACATTTCTTCTTTCTTGCATTATGAAGGAGTCCTACGACACACAAAAATATAATGCATCCTGCATATGCATTCATGTCAGAAACATCATGTAAATATCATACATTGTAAATCATACATATATCTTGCATTTTGAAAACAAAAAAACATAGGCATCTATCATATCTATGAAATCATGACATAAAAGGCATTCATTATCATAGATTACATAACAAAAGCATTACATGTACAAAAAAATTGTAAATATATGCATCACATTTTATCCATCATCATCAAACATATAGCATCACATGTAGATAACATTGTCTATATAAAAATCACATTGCATCTCATAATCATAAATTGCATACATAACATCCATTGATACCATAAGAAATCAATGCATATATCATCATATAGAATAAAAATCACATCATAGGCTGCATAAACACATCATAAATTAGATATGATCATCCATAACATAGGAATATCATATGGACATAACATGCACAATCATACATAGAACTGCATATCATGAGAATCACCACCAAAATCATATATATATATATCACTCAAAAAGTGTCACATCACAATGTTATAATGTATCAATAAACAATGAAGCCTGCAGGCTCTATGATCATAATACAATGTACATCAATAAATATCAATACATGTTCCTATCCAGAACGCCCACTGCTACCATGACCAGAATGTGAAGGAAAATGATGGTGGGATCTTGATGACCTATGTGTGGAAGGAGGACTGTCATATGGTCTAGATTTGTGAGGTCCCTTGACCCCCTCTATACTCACTATTCGGTTGTGAGTCCTGCTCTGAGATCTGCCACTATGTGCCTCAGAAAATCTAGGATCCCATCTCTCAGGAGGAACATCTACCTCATATAAGTCCCTATAATAATCCCTCTCCATAGCTTTGACTCACTCCCATGCAAAAGAATCAACTGGCCCATTGAAAAGTGCTTTGACCTCTGTAAACCACCGCTCAATCTCCTATCTCTGAGCTATGGCCTAGTCTCTATCCATATAGGCTTTGTCCCTCTCCATCTATAGGGCATCCCACTCTGACATCAGTACCCTCATCCTCTCCTCTAGAGATGCTACCTGGGCACACAAATATGTTGTATCCTGATCAATAGGACCTGTATCATCCTATTGTGGTCTCTCCATCCCATCATCCTCCATATCCTCTAGAATACTGTCATAGAGCTCCCACTCTTGATAATCCATATCCTCCTCATCCTCATCATTGTCCTAGTAGCCTGTGAGTAGACCAAGAGCATCCATCTCGGCCTCCTCCTCTGCATGCTCCTCTAGAATATCCTCCTACCTTGCATGCTCCTCTCCACCAATCTCTACCTCCTCAATATGAATCCCCTCACCTTTTCCAACATCAAGCATGGGAAAATCCCCCCCCTCCCTCACCTCTTCATGGATGGGTGACAAAGGTTGGCCTTGTCCTCTATGTCCATGTCTTCGCCTGCCACCACCCCTCTGACCACCTCCTCTGCCATCTCCATGATCCCCTCTACCACCTCCACCCCTCTGACCTCTTCTTCTGCCATGTCTGCCTTGCAGCCCTATCCTACACCTCTCAATTGGAGCATCCTGGTTTGGATCAGTTAATGGCACTAGCGTGTGAGTGGCCCACCAGTGATCATATGCCTTTTTCATGCCCAGATCTACTTCTCCACCTCTCCAACCCCATTGTACTGTCTACAATGCATCAATGTATGCCTTTGCAATGGCAACTGGAATCTCAACACCCCATAGAGTCACCTCTCTTGATGATCGGGCATACTCTTCTCAACCTCGAGGCTCATCCTACACCTTGCCAAACTATCTCAATACCCTGTTTGGTAAATGTCTCTCAATGATGTGTACATGGGAGACTGTGCGTCCAATCAAGTACTATGTTTTCTGGAAATATGCCAAATGCTCATCCTCATCTGGCCATTATGGGCAATCCATGTACGACCTCCAAATGAACTACACCGTCATATCAATGGCATGTCTGTAGTATCCAGTGTCTTCGATATGATGTTGGATGTTAGCCCCCGCATAAAAAAAGGCATAAGGAAATCCCTGCTGAACCTCTGCTATAATAGGTAGATGAAAAATGGTTGTGTTCCCATGCCCATATCATTAGGAGCGTGGTACCACAACTCATGGACTGTGCCTCTCTATAGGTAATATTGCGCAAATGGAAATATAACATAGCTAATAAACAAGGGACCCAAGTGTAAACCACCTGCCTCTCTAACATCCCTACAAGCATCTCCCCCCATCCTACAGGGAATCCATGACCTCAGCGGTCAGGAAGAACTATACCACCAATCAATGTACATAATAGACAATCTGATCTCCTATATCTCTAGGTCAAGACATGCCATATAATCTCGTAGTGGTCTATCCCCAACTGTCTAATGTCCTCGTGGGGATAATATCTACACATCTCCGAAAATCCCCTATGCATATCATACATGACCCTAGTCCCTCTAATAGGTAATCTAAGAATCCTATACACATCCTCTAGAGTCACCGTCGCCTCACCAGTAGGTAGATGGAACGACAATGTCTCCAAGTGCCACCGCTCACATACCACAGTCAACAATCCTCAGTTTTCCCAAATAGTGGGCATGAATGTCACATGATGTAAACCCAAATGCCACAGAAACCATTTCTCCCATCTTTGCAAACTATCATTGAAGCGGAAGGTCAATGTTCTTGACTCTCGGGTATATATATAGGATCTAATACAACTTGCAATGAAATTATGCATGCCTCATGGTATCAGGACATAATAACTCGGCCAAAATAACCCGACCAAAATAACCCAAGGACAAAATAACCCAGGGTCATAATAACCCATGGAAAAAATAACCCGTGGTCAAAATAATCCATGGACAAAATAACCCATGGTCATTTTAGATCAAGCTAGTAAACTAGAAATGACATAAAATAAATTATAAATATGATTGTGAGGCACCATAGAGGCTATTTAGGTCATTTTTAGACCATATATCCATGATATACCCATAAAATAGCCTTAAAACACCTTTAATATGCTTAAATAAGCTACAAAATGGTAAATAATTATAAAAATAAAGGTAATTTCGCGGGAATTAGTTGATTAAGAGTTATCATGAAAAGATATAAATGAAAAGGCATTAAGAAGATATGTAAAGTGGTAGAATTAAGAGAAGTAAAGAAAGGAAGACGGGGATAAGAAGTAAGAGTGTGTAGAGTGATAAGAAGAGGAGAAATCCAAATTCATAAAAGAAGATATTTTGTAACATATTTTTTTGAACATTATTTTAAATTTTCCTAGGGTTTTCTAAAAGAGTGTACAAAAAATCAATATACTTTTTAGGGAACCAACACATTCCTCATAATTTTTGATATATAGGTATCAAGACATAATAACCCAGCCAAAATAACCCTAGACAAAATATTTCTAAAAGAATTCCAAATGCCACTATTGTGGGATGTTTTTTCCATTTCTCTCAATGCTTGTGGAGGAAAGTTCAAGAAGGTCTGCAAACATGTTACAGTGCCGATGAAGTATTTGCATATGAGATCAAGAAACTTGTTGCATTAGCTTTCATGCCTCAGATAGACGTAATTGATGCATTTGAAACACTTCAACAATCTCCTTATTATACAGAACATGAGGAGACCCT
Organism: Sequoia sempervirens; assembly: GCA_007258455.2. Taxonomy (NCBI): domain Eukaryota; kingdom Viridiplantae; phylum Streptophyta; class Pinopsida; order Cupressales; family Cupressaceae; genus Sequoia; species Sequoia sempervirens. The sequence goes on along the minus strand of VDFB02162337.1, from coordinate 20,128 downwards.
GCAACCCATAATTGATTATTTTGAAGACACATGGATTGGCAGACTAACTAGAAGAGGCAATAGATTATCACCCAAGTTTCAAATCACAATGTGGAATTTCTATTCAGCTACTCAAGATGATCTTCCCATAACCAATAATACTATTGAGGGATGGAATAGAGGATTTAGTGAATTGCTTCAACATCACACAACTTAGTCTAGAAATTCATCAAAGCAGTGAAAAAAGAACAGTCTCCAAGAGAATAGAATAGAGAAATATATGGTTGGATACACTAGGCAACCAAGCAGGAAAAAATACCATGAACTCAAAGAAAGACTAAAAATATTGGTTGATGGTTATGACAATCATAACATTTTAGATTATATAAGAGGCATCGCTCATAATTTGACACTTTAATTGAAATTTTGAATAATAATTTTTTTTTAGCAACATACATGTAATTTATAAATTTTGTTTTCCTTTCTCTATATTCTTATGGGGATATTTTGTCCATGGGTTATTTTGACCACGGGTTATTTTGGCTTGGGTTATTACGACCCTAGGTTATTTTGTCCCTAGGTTATTGTGACCGAGTTATTCTGTCCAGGGTTATTTTAGCGAGGTTATTATGTCTTGTAACCATGCCTCATGTCAGGAATAATAACCTATCATAGTCAAAAACTCCAAACAACATGCCAGTCAAATGCATCATTATATTTGCAAATGCATTGCAAAGAATCACGTGCATCATTTATATTTACAAATATGTTGCAAAGAATCACATGCATCATTTAAATTTTCAAATGCATTTCAAATTGTCATATGCATCAATCTAAAATGAAAATGCGTTTAACAATGCAAATGCGTAACAATAGAGACATGTATAATCAACAGACCATCAAAGAAAGAAAATGCGTTGAAAATAACAAATGCATTACATTTTTCTATATGTGCTACTCTATACAACAAATGTGATGTAGGAGGACACATGTGTTTAAATAAAATACAAATGCATTAATCTGCTAAAAACCTACGCTACGCTATAACATGAAAATACAAATGCATAATTCTGCATATAGATGCAGTTTTCTACAAAAGTGACGCTTAACAAAAAAGTGAAATAAATGCATTAAAAAGCGTGCACATCAAAATTTCAACAATTGGTTTCAGACTACATACCAAGGGGCCTGTGTCTATAGGTCACCTAAATGTTCAGATGTGATAGGCACGGTGATGCAAGTAGGGAACTGGAGACACTGTCGCTTGGAGTCCAGAGCAAAAACCTCAATTTTCTAAACTAGGAGGGTGAAAATGAATTGGATTTTCACCCCTTTTCTATTTATACCTAGGGTTTTGGGTAGCATTTCCTCCAACCTTGTCTACTAGCCGCATAAACTTCCAAATTCTATCGACTTGTACACGTACCTAACACCTCAAAATTCATTTATGTCAACTCCACTACTTTTCTGGCCATCAAATTGACTAATCTGGACTATCTCCAATTTTTTTTGAAAATTTTCAAAAATTTGTCAATTTTCTTGAGGGGGCATACCTTTACTTGTTTCACACTGGGGCATGACTGGGGAAAGCTTTTGATCAATTTTCTTTGACACAACACCAAAATGACATTGTATCAAAGAGGGGAAAAATGTAGACACTGAAATTTGGTCTAAGCCCGCGACTTCAATTTCTTCATAATTCATTTTTTTGTAGTCATGATTAAATAATGTTAAAATTATTTAATTATTCTCCAAATTTTTTTATTTCTCTATTAATTAAATAAACTTAATTATTTAATTAATTTACTTTAATATTTATTCTTCTATTAATTAAATAATCTTAATTATTTAATTAATTCACATTACCTTTATTCCATCCTAATTAATTAAATAAATGTCCTTTATTTAATTACATCACTAATTAACTTTATCCTCCTTAAATTAAATAAATTCTTATTTACTTTATCTTTATCGTATTTTCAACTATAATTAAATAAATACTTTAATTATTTGATTATTCATTTAACCTTTTCTTCACTCAATTAAATAAATCTTATTTATTTAATTAATCCTTAAAATGTCAAATCTTGAATTAAATAATCATTTAATTCATAAAAGTCTATTTTTAACACATTCTTGTATATTTAGATAAATGTTTTTAAGCTATCTAAGTATTCATTTCCATTTGACTCAAGATCTATTTGAATCAGTCAGTTATCTTCTAATTTAATGTTTGAGTGTCTTTTGTGAATAAACTCTCTGTCATAACCAACCAGTTATCTAGTTCTAACTCGTATGCATGTACATGCTTATTAATTAAATATCTTTATTTAATTAATTAAATTTTGTGCATGTGTTCGAACAAAACATTGCTTTTAATCTATCTTTATCTTTGTCATGCAAACATTATTCTTCTATTTTCAAATACCAAACTCAAATATTAAATCATTATTTAATCTTTATCTTTATTCTTAGTTTTTATCACTCTTTTCAATACTAACAGTTATCATAATGCATGTCAAATCCTTTAATATGGATCGTTTGTTTATCTTTCAATCTTGGCCTATCATTTGAATGATCAATTTTCTATAAATTTATCTGTCTTTCATCATTTTACTCCTCCCGAAATTGTATGAATTTTGGGGCACTTGTTAATCTTCGATATTTTTCTATAATCACATCTATGAAGGCTATACTTGCACACTTACTAAAAATTTGAGGGAAAAAATACCATCAAGGCGAAATGGAGAAGGATAATCAAGGTTATTCATGGAAGGATGCAAATATTGGGTGAGATCATCCTGTGTTTATGTTTAAGATTTCCTTTGTGCTTTGTTGTTTAACTTTAGATTGAATTAGAGTTTATAGGCTTTGTGTTTTCTTTTAATCTTTCCTATTTTCATGATGTTACAGTGTCCACTTTAAGAATTAGTAAAAATCAAATATTCATTAAAAATTTATCAAAAAAATTGGGTATAAACTACAAGTTGTTAGCTAATTTCTCACCAAAGTGATTTTAAAAATACCAAAAATAGTTAACCTTTTGAGGGAGCCACAAAACATGCTATGTTATGCTTTTTTGAAAAAAATAACACCAATTTCTGTGGCTCCCTTTTTTGAACCCCTTAATCTCTACCATTTAAAAAAAAGAAGTAGTTTAGAAAGTAGACTCAGAGCACTACAAACATTGTTTTTGATGCATCTTAAAATTTTGAGTGTAACTATGCTCAATTTCTCATCCAAGATTAGTATTTCTTGATTTCAAAAAAAGTGGCCACTTAAGATTGATTTTTGGCCCCCCATCTTTCTGCACTTACCTAAATATTACTATATTATATTATATTTACATTATTATATAAAAATAATTTCATAATTTCACTAAAAATAAATAAAAAATTTCTTATAAATATTGAAAGTTTGATGAAAGTAAGACTTCCTTAGAATTAAGTCATCTTAAAATTAGAATGTAGTTACATAAAAAGGCATAATTAGAATGATAACAAGGTACAAGTGTGATAACAAAAACTAGTAAAGAGTGAACATATATCTATGGGAAGGTGCATGAAGTTGGGTAGCAATTTTGTGGCCACTTTTTAAAAAAAGTTTGAAAAATCATAGCACGGGCATGTTATAACGTGCTCGCGTTATTGCACGTTAAAAAAAAAAAAAAAGTGAAAGTCATTCATTTTCATTTCAACTATTTTTTTGTTTTTCCCACGGACAAAACCCCCATCTTTCTCCTTCACGTTCTAGGAGGAGGTATTGTGCAAAAATCTTCAACAACAATTGCTATTTCTTTGCAAGGATAGTGCCACGATGACGAAGAGGTGGGAGAGGTAAGTATTGTTTGCTGTTTGTTTTGAATTTCTTAGTTTTAGGTTGATTTTGTTAGTTTTAGGTAATATTTGATATTTATTTTTTTGAATTTGTAGGAGATGCAAATGAACTTGCAAACCTTCAAAATCCTCAACAAGAAGAGCAACCAAATCCTCAACAAGAAAATCAACCTCAACAACAACCTCCACCAATCACTCAACACCCTCCTGACACTCAACAAAATTTAATGAGTGAAATTGAGAAAAAATAAAAACTCAATTGAGGATTTAATCAATAGGTTGAGTGATCCAAATGGTTCAACCATAGAAAGAATGACCCTAGCAAGTTCATTGAAATATATGTTAAAAAATGTAGATTCAATTAGCAAACAAATAACTGGATGGCAAGATAGGAGGCAGGTGGCTAGGGCTTATTACACAGATAAACTATCATATAAAGATGTAAAGGATTTAAAAATTACAAAAGGTGATTTGTGCTCATTATTCACTGACCCACACACAACTCAAAATATTAGCCTCAATGTGAAGAGGTTACCTATTCATCGGTGCCACCACCAAGAGATTAGGAATCATTTTTATGATAGGTGGTACATGGTCTTTGATGACCGACTATGCAACAATTGTGAAGTCCCCTAGTATTTTCTTAGGAAACTATACAATGAGTTCATATTGAACAAAATCCTAAATTATTTTGATATGAGGGACTTCCAGGGGAGAGGTGGGGGGTCGGCTCAAGATAGGTCTGGTACACAACTGGATCCTACGCAGCAAGGGAGATGAGATCTCACTAGGCCACCTCATGAGTACATTGTTATGCCTACCATCGCGAAGGAGAGTGCCAATGTAGAGACATTGCAGGTGATCAACACTTTGACCCAGAGTGTCATCCATCATACTAGCTCTATTCTACAACACCATCTAGGGGAGTCTTCGAGTGGTGGCCTTCGAACCCATGTGTATCAATCTTGTGGGGTGACTTGTTCATATGACCCCACCGACACTCAGGAGGCTGCTATGCAGGATCCCTATGCAGCTATAGAGATGGAGAGGGTGGCTGACATTTTGCATGATGCATATGGCATTGATACTCAGGTTAAAGTTAGCATGTTCATTGAATTTAATTTATTAAATTTTGATTTTGAAATGCAAGATTAACTAATTTAGTTTTATGATTTTAATAAAATTGTAGGGTCATAGTGTTGAGACTGGATACACTGGCCCTCCACCTACTTTTTTTTGTAGTACACCTATCGGTGGGGTATGTAACTAGTAAACAATTATAAATTTATTACATGTTAATAGCATTGTTTTATGAATGGTATTTTAATATGTGATTTTGGATGTTGAACAGGGTAATATTAGAGGTTTCAAGGGAACAACTCCAGTGCCAGTGGATTTACTCAAACCTACACCAGGTAATAGAATAAAGAGTTTAACTAATGAATTGCACTTAATAGATTTGCATAGTTTATATTCATATAATTGGTTATGTTGCATTGCACATCATTCAAACTCAAAGCATTACTTCACATTCCATAAATAATAACTAGATGTTGATAGATGAAAAATTTCAACTACAATATAGTTGTTTAGAAAGTCAACATAAGTAGTGATGCAATTACTTCACATGGAGGCATGTGCTTGCAAAGGTGCACTTGCACGACAAACTATGGATGCTTGGAAAAAATCTATGAAACCATAATAGTAAGCAATAGCATAGAAAGGCGGTTAGTAGTTTGAAAAAATGCCTCGAAGAAATGTGGTCTCAGATGGAATGGGCCTCGAGAAGAAATGTCTCATGGTGATGGAATTCCATTCCATCACCATGGAATTCCTCTTCCGAGGCATTTCTTCAAACTGCTCACCACCTTTTCTATGATACCACATTTTTCATACATGTGCACCAAAGCATTTTTATCAAACTACTCACTTCCTTGCTACTATGGCTAAAATCCTAAAATAGGTGCTTTCCAACACACTATGGATGCTTGGAAAAATATCTATCAAAGCATAATAGTAAGCAATAATACCATAGAGAGGCAATGAAATTTTGAAAAATGCCTAAAATAAATGTGGTCTTATGGTGATGGAATGCCATGATGTGCATTTGTTTGTAATGGCATTCCATCACCACGAGACCCCATTTCTTTTGAGGCATTTTTTCAAATTCATTGCCTTCTCTATGCCACCAGTTATCGTACATGTCTATGAAAGAATTTAATCAAATGGTTCAATGACTTGTTGCTATGGGTAAAAGCCTAAAAACATGTCCTTTCGAACAAGATATGGATAGGGAAAATAGTAAGCATGATAATCATAAATATATAGTTTAATAAGTACTCAAAATTTTGTTCATTAGATCTCATACATTATAAGTCATGACGTGGATCACTATTGTAACTTTTTTGTGATTGAATAATTTGTTGTTTTATTTTTAGATGCTGGAGAAAAAAACACCTCCAAATGTTACAAGGGCAATGGATAGCGGTGTTTCATCTGCTATACAATCCTCGATGTCTTTGACAGGGGAGGTATGAGGAAAATTACTAAATTTCAATTTACATTCATTGTTATAGATGTTAGTTCTAGTGAAAAATCAAACCAGTATTGATTCACAGTTTAATTTCTATTTGGATGGTTTATATAGGGCTTGAGCATGCCTCAACATTGGCATGCGAATATTTCCCTCGTGGAGAGTGATCGTGAGAAGGTCATAAGTGATTATTTTGTTAAATGTATCATCTTTTATAATGTAATTTCTATATATTAATGTCTTTACTTCTTATTGTAATAGTTAAAACTTCACCAAGAACTTAATAGTACTAGGAGGAGCTACAAGAACACTCCTTGAGTGCAGCACAAATGAGTGACAGACCTATCACCATCCAATCGACAAGCAAAGGGAAAGAGTTTATTTCAAGATCCTGGAGAGCAATGACTTTTTATTTCAGAGCCCTTTGTTGTATGCCTACATGGCAGTTTTGTACATATTTTGTATTGGATATATTTGACATTGTATACCTATATGGCATTCTCGTAAGCCTATATGGCTATTTTGTACCTATATTTTATACTTATATCGACATATATTGATGTATGCGTACATGGCTATTTGGTTAATACAAATCTTTTTTATCGATGGTGTCCATATTTGCATGTTATAAATTCATGGTTCAATAGATATGAGTTACGTGTATTCAAGTGTATAATTTACAACTTATGTGTATACTTTGTGACTTACGTGTGTTCCAATGTATACTTTGCGACTTGTGCATTTTCATGAGTATACCTTGTATTCATGCATATACTTTGTATTAAGTTGTGTATACTATGTATTTGTGTGTATACTTCAATCCATAAGTGTTTGTGACTACTTGTCCTTCCCTTATTCACATGTACATGCTTGACTTATTCACATGTATACTTATTAATTGGTTAGCCCTAGCATTGATCATTGTTGTCCTTCATGGTTTGTCTTGAATAAATTAATTGATTGATGGTAAACAACTTTATCTTAAAGAAAAAAGCATGTTTTCAATTGGTATTCCATGAAATGATTGATAAAAAGATTCCAATATATTTAATCCTTTGATTGGAACAAATCAATTAAGCAAAGGATACATAATCTTCACAACACTTGCAAAGCATAATATTCAAATTAGATGAAGTAGTCAACTTCTTGACACATTATCTCTGTTATCGAGTTCTTCTATTTTAGCTCTAGTTTTGGTCTTGGTTCGCTTAGGTGGTTTGGGTCCTGGTTTGGTTTTCCTATGGGTTCGACTAGAGTCCTTCATTTTTGGGTTTGGTTCACCCAAGAAAAACCCAAGAGAACCTGGGAAAAACCCAGACATAACCCAGGTGAAACAAGACAGAACCTGCATACCTAGGCATCCAAAAAAGTGTTTTTTTGAACATTTTTTTAATGTTTTATGGAGTTTGACTTTAACTCACACCCAAGGGAACCCTAAAAGTGACCTCTAAATCACTTCAAATACCTTAACTACCTCATTCTTACTCATTTGTTTTGAAAACAAGTATTTTCATTCCAAGAGGCTAAGCTTTCATTTTTTCTTGCTAGATTAAAAGTGGATTGTGACACAACTTTCTTTTTTCAAAAATTGTTCTACATCATTGAAATGAGAATTTATCATAGATCTATAGAGAAACAGAGGAATAATACAAACTAAAACACATTACACTTCTATTCTCACTGAATTGATGTACTCTCCAACATCTCTCTTCTCTCATGTGAAGAGTTAGAACTGCTTGGCCATGCCTTTGCATCATTCAGGGAGTTTTGCTCTTTTTGACAATGTCAAAAGCATGGCTGCATACAGATTAGGCAAAATACTCTTCCTTTTAGATTAGCAATGCATGGAAGTTTAAAAAATTATCCTTGATATTACAAAAATATGTGTTTATACACTTCAATTGTGTAGTCACCCTTTGGTTCTTTGAAAGAAAAATATGCCTATGCCATTGTTACACTACATAGGTAAACCAGATTTTGTATTGTGGAGCTATATTAAGCTACCACTCTCAAGACCAATGTAACAATGATACAAAATAATGTTTGAGACTGCAAGAAGACATTAAAATGGCTAGTGTACCAAAAAAATTCTTATGATTTATGAAGAACGCTGATAACTCTACTCAGCTGGCTTCCTTTTTCAAAATCATAGAAATTGAACCCTAGCATCAATAGACTCTGTCTATCAAGCTACCACAATTCAAGTTTCAACGATGAATATTTATCATGCATGTTTTAAATGAAATTCAAGTTTATGGTGGTTTTTTTGTTTATATTATGTTATTTGATATTCTAATCCTAATTTATGCTTCTAGGCTGCATATATATATTTTTTATTTTTGCATTTTTTTGTACCAACGAACCCAAAACGAACCGGACCCCCCTCCAAAAAAATTTGGCCGAACTGGAAAACTGAATCTGAACCTCAAAATCTATTCCAACACTCTTCATTCTACTTGCACAAACTTAATTGACCACCAAATTATGTTGCCCCTTGACTTTACCCACTTTTACTCCCTCAAACCTCTCTTTTTCATTCAAAACCCCTATTTTCCCATCTAGGGCATCATGCCATAACATAATTTTGACCTTCCCTATCCTTTTAGATCTTTTGAATACATCAAAATCCACAACCTCACCCTATTTACAACCTATTCTAACTTATTTTCAAGCAATTTCTTCTTTTCACCTCTTCCAGCCTTGCTTTAAAGGGGTCTCAATTCTGAATTTTCAATATGGGAAGCATTAGTAATCTCTTTTAATGCCTTTACCAATGCTATTTTCTTATTACTACTCCCTATTCTACTTACATCAGGCCCATATCATCGAGACACAACCTGAACAATAGGTGGAATGACCTATTTCAACATATTACACTCGAACCCTTAAGGGATCGATCCAGTTGAACATAGCTTGGAGCGATTCCATGTGTTTTGGTACGAAAGAGGACCATTCCTATTGTAAAAATACCTCTTCGAATGCATTGGAATAGTTTGTTTGGTCACATGAGTTGCAGAACAAAATTTGCACCACTTTGTAACTTTCCACTACTTGCATTTGACACTTTTTTCATCAACTAAAAACTGGACAACATAGGAAAACCACTCTGAGATAAAAAAAAATAAGAGAGGTTATTGTAGAGGGGCCCAACGCAATCCCATATGATTAGACGAGAAGTTTCTAAGCATCACGGTATCTGAGTAACAACATGCTAAAGTTTGCAACCATTTTGCACTTTGGACCCTTAAGGGATTGATCCGGTTGAACGTAGCTCAGAGCGATTCCGCATGTTTAGGTATGAAAGATGGCCATTCCTAGCGTAAAAATACCTATTCAGATGTGTTGGAACAATCCATTTGGTCACATGAGTTATAGAATGAAAGTTGAACCACTTTGCAACTTTCCACTACTTGCATTTGACACTTTTTCCATCAATTGAAACTGGACACCACAAGAAAACCACTTTAAGATAACAAAACCAAGAGAGGTTATTGTAGAGGGGCCCAACATGATCCCATAGAATCAAATGATAATTTTCTAAGCATCATGGTATCCGAGTAACAACATGTTGAAGTTTGCAGTCATTCTGCACTTTGGAACCTTAAAGGATCCATCTAGTTGAACATAGCTCAGAGTGATTCCACGTGTTTGGATGTGAAAGAGTACCATTCCTAGTGTAAACATACCTATTCAGATGTGTTGGAACAATCCATTTGGTCACATGAGTTGTAGAACGAAAGTTGCATCACTTTGAAACTTTCCACTACTTGCATTTGACACTTTTTCCATCAACTAAAAATTGGACACCACAGGAAAACCACCCTGAGATAACAAAAACTAAGAGAGGTTATTATAGAGGGTCCCAATGTGATCCCAAGATGATAAGTTTCTAAGCGTCACGATATCTGAGTAATAACATGCTAAATTTTGTAGCCATTTTGCACTTTGGACCCTTAAAGAATCTATTCGGTTGAACGTAGCTCAAAGTGATTTCCCATGTTTGGGCGCAAAAGAGGAGCATGTTTAGAGTAAAAATACCTATTCAGACATGTTGGAATAACCTGTTTGGTCACACGAGTTGTAGAACAAAAGTTGTACCACTTTGCAACTTTCCACTGCTTGCATTTAACACTTTTTCCATCAACTGAAAACTGGACACCATAGGAAAACCACTCCAAGATAACAAAAAATAAAAGAGGTTAATATATAGGGGCCTAAAAAAATCTCATAGGATCATACGAAAATTTTCTAAGCATCACGGTATCCGAGTAACAACATGCTAAAATTTGCAGCCATTTTGCACTTTGGACCCTTAAGGGATCAATCTAGTTGAACGTAGCTCAGAGTGATTCCGCGTGTTTGGGTGTGAAAGAAGACTATGCCTAACGTAAAAATACTAATTCAGATGTGTTGGAACAGTCCATTTGGTCACACGAGTTGTAGAACAAAAGTTGGACCACTTTGTAACTTTCCACTCCTCGCATTTGACACTTTTTCCATTAACTAAAAATTGGACACCACAGGAAAACCACTCCAAGATAACAAAAACCAAAGGAGGTTATTGTAGAGGGGCCCAACATAATCCCATAGGATTAGACGAGAAATTTCTAAGCATCACGATATCTGAGTAACGACATGGTAATGTTTGCAGCCATTTTGCACTTTGGACCCTTAAGGGATCGATCTGATTGAACATAGCTCAGAGCGATTCTGCATGTTTGGGTGTGAAAGAGGACCATTCCTAGCATAAAAATACCTATTCAGACATGTTGGAATAGTTTTTTTGGTCACACGAGTTGTAGAACGAAAGTTGCACCACTTTGCAGCTTTCCACTACTTGCATTTGACACTTTTTCCATCAACTGAAAACTGGACACCACAGGAAAACCACTCTAAGATAATAAAAATTGAGAGAGGTTATTGTAGAGGGGCCCAATACAATTCCATAGAATTAAACAAGAATTTTCTAAGCATCACGATATCCGAGTAACAACATTCTGAAGTTTGCAGCCATTTTGCACTTTGGACCCTTAAGGGATTGATCCGGTTGAATGTAGCTTGGAGTGATTCCGCGTATTTGGGTGTGAAAGAGGACCATTCCTAGTGTAAAAATACCTATTCAAATGCATTGGAACAGTTCATTTGGTCACACGAGTTGCAGAATGAAAGTTGCACCACTTTGCAACTTTCCACTACTTGCATTTGACACTTTTTCCATCAATTGAAAGCTGGACACCATGGGAAAACCACTTTGAGATAACGAAAAAAACTGAGAGAGGTTATTGTAGAGGGTCCCAACACAATCCCATAGGATTAGATGAAAATTTTCTAAGCATTACAGTATCCGAGTAACATCATGTTGAACTTTGCAGCCATTTTGCACTTTGGACCCTTAAGGGATCGATCCAGTTGAACATATCTCAGAGCGATTCCGCATGTTTGGGTGTGAAAGAGGACCATTCCTAGCATAAACATACCTATTTGGATGTGTTGGAATATTTTGTTTGGTCACACGATTTGCAGAATGAAAGTTGCACCACTTTGCAACTTTCCACTAATTGCATTTGACACTTTTTCCATCAACTGAAAACTGGACACCACAGGAAAACCACTTTGAGATAACAAAACCTGAGAGAGGTTATTGTAGAGGAGCCTAATATGATCTCATAGGATTAGATGAGAAGTTTCTAAGCATCATGGTATCCGAGTAACAATATGCTAAAGTTTGCAACCATTTTGCACTTTGGACCCTTAAGGGATCGATCTAGTTGAACATAGCTCAGAGTGATTCTGTGTGTTTGGGTGCGAAAGAGGACCATTCCTAGCATAAAAATACCTATTCAAATGCATTGGAATAGTCCATTTGGTCACACAAGTTGTAGAACGAAAGTTGGACCACTTTGCAACTTTCCATTGCTTGCATTTGACACTTTTTCCATCAACTGAAAACTAGACACCACGACAAAACCACTCTGAGATAACAAAAACTGAGAGAGGTTATTGTATAGGGCCCCAACATGATCCCATAGGTTTATAAAAAGATTTTTTAAGCACCATGGTATTCGAGTAATACCTCATCAAAGATTGCTACCCTTTTGCACTTTGGGATTTGATGTTTCCTTGAACTGTATGGTTATGTACGGGGTGATTGTGCTCTCTTTTTGATGGAATTTGGTGGGTAGTGGACTTAAATATGTTTTAATTTTGGTTCTGGTTGGATTTTAAGTAATTTTTTTGCATTTTAGAAGCCAATTACTGAGGGTCGGTTTGTATACCCTGTTTTAAGGGTTTTGAGTTCTTTAAAATGTCATATTAAGCCTTTCACCCACTATATGCTTCTATAACTCAATGGAAAGGATTAGTTATGGTTATAAAATATGTGTGCAAATTTTTGTGCACAAGGGATGCAAATAGAGGGTTTTTTATGTGATGCCCTAGATGTCAAATGGTGCATTTTTTAGTGGAAAATGGTGGTTTACTGCTAGGGTTTGAAGAAATCTTTGGGGGTAGTGATATCTCTTGAAGTTTTAAGCTTGTACAAACCTTTTTGAAGGTGTTTAGGCTTTGGTTGGCTATGAGAAGGTTTCGAGTATGGTTTTTCAATAAACCCTTACCTAACTTGTGAAAGAAGAGGGTTTTGGGGTTTGTTATGTTAGAGGGCTTGTTGATTATATTCAAGGTGGAGGAACTCTTTTCAACATCAACTAATTAGACCTCAACAAGACACCAACCTTGAAATCACAATCACCCAAATTGATTCAACTAACAACAATAGGCTTATAGTCTCCAAATCTCATCAAATGGGGTTATATTTTAGAGAAGGTCATCCAATGGCCAACCAAACATCAATCAAGCTTTAACATAGAACCTAAGACAAATTCCCAAGAGATATACCATGTTTCTTTGTACCATCATTAAGATCCAATAGACCACCTTGCACAAAGGCTACTAAATTAGCCCTATTTACAAAAAGAGGACCTTTTAAACACTAGATCTTCACTCAAACTCCTCAAACAATAGTATTTTATGTGTCAAAACCTCCAATTCCATGATTTTTTTCAGGTCCAAGACCTCTAGACCCCTAATACACCAAACCCTTGATTTCAAGCAAAATACTTGGGGTTTTAATGAAACTCCTATCTCTCGGACCTTCCAGACCTAAACAAATCACTAAAAACACTTACTAGACCCTACACATGGTGAATAATAAATTACATGGAAAATACTTCCCACATTTTTTCAAAACACCACTTGAAACCCTCATTTTCATCATGAAAGTGCCTTGCTACAACCCTAAAACATCATCCCAAACACCAAAACTTGACTCCAAAACATTATAAATAGGTTAGGCATGTATTTTAAAAGTTATAGGACCCATTCCACAAGTTACAGTAGGCACAAAAAGTGGAATGGGTCGAATTACATCATGAAGCCCTTCAATCCAAGAACACTGTGAAAGTAGGTAGCAACATTAAAAACAAGATAAATTTCACTATACAAAGAGTTAGAACATCTAAATAGGTGAAAATGAAAGATAATTCATCAATATACAACATCTAATAGGTTTTAGATCATCTTAGCATCCATATAGGCCATACAACAACAAGAAAAGTGAGAAAAACTAGTAAATTTCTAGAAAATAACGTTCTTGATAAAAAAATGGGTTACAAATCAACCAACAACCTATCCTTTGAGGCATTGAAGGTTATTATACATGTTTACCATAGGAAGAATAAAAGAAAAGGCTTTGAAAGGAACTCCATGAAAACCAAGCTCTCTAAATGGTATATCAAACTCTAGTTCAAAATCTTTTAGATGAGGCTACTCCCATAACTCTCTTACTCACTTGAGAAATCCTTGAAACTCTGTATTGATTTTATTTTTCATGTCCCTCTCTTGCTATTCTTCCTCAATTTCATCAGGATCATACATTGACCTTCTTTCCCCTCCTAAATTTTTTACCACATCCATTACCTCCACATAAAACTGGACATCCTTGGTCTTCTTGGTTCCCATGCCTTGATATGGTTATGCAAATGAAAATGAAGCAAAGTAATCATCTCCTTCTCTGCTAGCTGGAAGAATGCATGCTTAATGTTTTGATACATGATATCAAATCTCTCTTCTACTCTCATGGTTGAATATCAAAATCTAGTATGGTGGGCCTCTAGAGTTCCAATCATCTTTCTTCCTCTTCCACCAAATGCTAGCCTGATCCACACGTCTGCCAACCTAAGTGGCTTTGTTTTTGAAAGCTAAAGTTTCTCCTGAGTCACCAATGTAGCTCTCTCTACCTTTTTAGACTCTTTCATTGCTACAAATCATCTCTGGTATTTAATCATCTGTACCACATGGTTGATTGCTTTGAATCCTTGCATCTAAAGGAAATTTCCTTAACATAAACACTACTAGGGAATTTCAATGTTACCATTGTAGTTGGCATTAAAGCCGGTACCTGAAACATTGAAAATTATTCTTATATAAGAATTCCCTCCATCTTGTTGGCTTGTAACACTCTTGATGGTGGCTACATGAAATCTGATTTTGATTCATCTTCTACATCAGAGGGTTCATATCCTTGTTCTGACTCTTCTGAATTATCAAAATTAGAATCACTAGCTTCCATATTCAAAATTCCCAACCACCATCTTCAATAAATTTATCTGGATCATTAGTAATACTCTTCAAAATTGGCCACCATTTCAAGTTCATTATGCTTTCATAATACTTTATATCCATGGAGTTCAACCATTCCTTGATGCCATCAAATGAAGATTGAGGAATGGCGTCAATGTAGAGTACATCCCGCTTGAATTCTTTGAAAATAATAGCCATATCAAATTCCTTTTGCCCAAGTCATACTCTCTCAAGGTCAACAATCTCAATCTCACTAATAGTGATTACTAAGAAAGGTAATTCCACCAACTCTATCAAACAGTTTACCATAGGAACAATAAAAGAAGGGGCTTTGAAAGGAACTCCATGAAAACCAAGCTCTCTAAATGGTATATCAAACTCTTAGACCTCATTCTTGCACATTTACAACCAAATTCAAAGATTTTCCTTCAAAAGGCTACAAATTCAAATATTGAAAATTTTGTAGCAAGAATGCATTTTTTTGCACATTTGATCATCGAGACTCAAAAATGTTGGGAAAAATTTGTCATCTCAGAGAAACCTCCAAGAATAGTAATGCCTTTGGTAACTTTAATTTCAATTAGATTGCCTCAAAAACACGTACAACTATTTCACAAAGCGGAATCAAACACAGTTTGTTTCCCACATTAATCCTTCTGAGAGAAGCACATGTAAAATTCAGTTTCAACAACTTGCATAAACATATTCAGCAAACAGAACCATTAAATATGAAAGATGGTACAAAAGATTAGAACACATAGATTTACATGGGGAAAACCCTTTCGGGTGAAAAACCCCACACTCCAAATGATCCGAGCCATTGTATTATTTAGCAACAAATAGAGTTACAATACAATCTCAAGCTCATAGCCTTTTCACAGAGATTACACCTTGTTCCATTCTGGAGAAAAATTGGCAGCAACCCTGTTATGTTTCCCTCTCTCCTTTTTACATTTCCCTGATCAACCTCTCAGTTCATACAACCTTCACACTATTACAATACCTTCACACAATATAAAGTGCAGATTAGCATGAGAGATCAACCAAGACACTTAATCTAGAGAGATTTCGGCAGCATAACCCTGCCTCAACCTTCCTCTCCAAAATCATACTACAAAATGTCCAATGTATATACATTCATCTTCAATAGGCAGGAAACAGTTCAATTTTTGTAGATCAGTTCGTATTCCAATAGTCAGACCAATTGTCAACTGGTCTAACTTCTCCAACTCACTCATTATCCTCCAATGAACATCATACACATCAACGGTCAACCAAGTCAATGTCCTTCCAACCATGGTCTTTTTTCATGCTCATTGGCCAAAGTCTCCCCGATGTCTTCATTATCTTGAGGTCTCAACAAGCCCCAATCGGCAAGACAACGCCCATCGGAATGAGATTACAACACTGGGCCAACAACACAAGTCACCCCGATGATATTAAGTTCAACCATCCTGATACAAACCATCGGCCTAAGTCACACTGATGATAAATGAGACCACCAACTGTCACGGGATCAGCCTTATCAGCAAGAGAATAAGCATCAGAGAAGGTTTCACCGAGGTCCCATGTCACATTGACGAAAACACCTCATCGGCAAGAGAACAAGCATTGGAGAAGGTTTCACCTAAGTCCCAAGTCACACCGACGACCAACTGGAATAGACCATTGGAAAGAATAACACTATCAGACAAAGTCCCACCGAGATCTTAAGTCACCCCGATGAAAAATGGATCACTGCAGTTCGAAACCTTTCATTGACAGGAGTCACACCAAACACACCCATCAGCTAGACTCACACCAAACATATCACATAGGCCAGAGATCTACTATCGGTAAGATGCATTCCAAAGTATCATTTCAGCCTAACCATCTGTTCATCAGCAAGACGTACATCGATCAGACCCATTTTCCATACTAACACTATCGCTAAGTCTCTCATAGAACTTCATGTTACCCCGACCAACTATTATTGGCCAGAGTTTCGCTATCACTGAGAGTTCACAGTGAACAAAAATCCATCGATGAGATATACTCTGTTGGAAAGAGTCACTCTGAAGGTTCACGTCTCTCCCCGATGCCACTCGTTGCCAAGAGTCTCCCTGATGATCACCAAGAACCAACCCATCAACAAGAGATCTGCCAGGATGGAAAGAGTTAGAACTTTCACATCAATAGCCATGTCTTTCCGGTGACTTCCGTCAGCAAGACAATTCCAAAGTCACGCCAATCTGAGCTCTTCAGAAGTTTAGAACACAACTGCTAGTCGGTAAGACATTCTGAGGGTCTCATCGATTTTTCTCTTTTAGGAGTTTTCATGTCAGTAAGTTTGAGGCACATATCTCCAACAAAAAACTCACCCTAATACACCTTAAATGGTCTTGATTGACCTTATTTAGCATAAATAAACACAAAATACCTTAATCTAATCTATTGACCACCTATCAACCTTCAAAAAGTGAAATTTTGCAACTAGGAGACTAGATGCTCCTGCATCAAAATTACATTGTGTTTGAGCCTTCAAGAGGCTTTAAATAGCCTTTACAAATGATTCTACATCTTTCCAATCATGCCTAACTATTTTTTTTGTAACTAACATGACTTATTACATTATAAATCAATTAACCATCTAATATGACCTTATTCAATTGACAAAACTCAAAACACAAAACTAACTTAAAAGACTTCCATGAATCAAATTTTCTCAATAACCTTGGTGCCCCTGCACCAAATTTCAATATTTCAGTAAATCTCATTACAAGGAAATATCATTACAATGCCTTAGGTACTCTATTCTTGCATATATTTTACAATGTCACTCATACATTCAAGATTCTGTTATAATGTCCACATCATAGGTTCTCATTTAGAGGTTAACTTCAAATGAGTAACTTGAGATTCCCTCGCAAAGCTTCACACGCTCTTTTATAATGGCTTCAAATCGGAATTGAGATTTGTCAAGATCATCAAAATAAGGATGTTGCATTTCTTTTTTGGTTGAGATTCTCTTCGATGGCTCAAAAATCAGCATTTTCGACAAGGAGAGACCAATCAATTTTTACTAGTTTAGTTACAAATATGCAAAGTAAAAGAATAAAAAGAAACAGCTCATCCAAAATGGAAATGAAATGAAAATAGATGGAAGATTCTTACAGATAGGCATGGCAATCTCTCAACTTAGTCATTCCTAGTCATACATATTCACTGGGAGTTCTAAGATACCTATTGCACACAACACCTCTCATGAATAAAATATTTTGAATTTTGAGATGCTCAACCGTAATTTCTCCTTTTATTTGAAGGTTTGGAGTTGTTCATTTGTTAGTTTTTTCCTTGTTCATTTCTTCGGCATGATGGATAATTTTACGTGTAGCATGGTAATGAGATGAATATTAGTTCCTCAAAAAATGTATCCATTAAAATAAATGAAATATATGTCATTCAAGGCTTCATAAATAGAAAAAATAGGTGATAAGGTAGCTTTACTGATGAGGTAATTTATAAATAGAGATGAAAACCAAAATAGTTTAAATCAGTGCTATCAATGTGGGAGGAGTTGGTGCAGGAGTGCCATTAAAAGTTGTTAATCCATTTAAGGTCATAAGGTCTAGATTATAGTTTTGTAGGAATTTTTTCTTCATAAGGTCTATAAGACCATGTGGTGATGTAATTGGTCATTTTTTCAATAGTATTTAGGGTTCTAGGTAGTAGAATTTTTAAAATGTGCAAAAAAGTGCTAAGTTGTCAAATTAACAAATAGTGAAGGGTTGTAAAAGTATATTAAAGAGGGAGACCAACTGTCACCTCTTTCAAATGTTAGTTTTTAAAGTTGAAGTGGTTTGTTTGAGGATGGAAACATTATAAAGGGCCATGAGAAACTTTAATGGAGGATGATCCTTGGATTGGGCGTCAAACCAAATGAGGAAATGTTGAGTTTTCCTTAAGAAAAATGAGGTTTTGGTGAGTGAAATTGAGTTTCTGAGTTGGGCAACGTTATTTTATGTTAGATTGAGCATGATTAGGGTATTTTAGACTTGTTTGAATAGTTTTCAAGTTTTGGAGTGTTTTCCAAGTGCTACTTTCAATAAAACCAAGGGTTTCTAAGCCTATGGAGAGGGTTTTATGGTTTGGGTGGTAAATGATTGAATCTCTACAATATAATGCTGTAATTTAAAGTTTTGATAGATATAAAGTGTTTTCCAAAGGTTTCAGGAGATTTGGACAAGTTTTAAAGGTGGTCCCTTTGTAAAAGAGGGCTAATTTGGACCCTTAAAAGTGTAGAAAACCTTATTTGTGCAATTTGGTATAAAAAAAGCATTGGTGATTGTTGGATATGTTGAAATGTTTTGTAATGGGTCCCTGATGTGTGTTGTGTTGTGAGTTGAAAGGTTGTGTGAGTGGAATTATACCCGATTGAGTGACTTTGATATGTTATAAGGAACAATGTGAATTTGCTGAATGAAGAGGTCCTGATGAAATTGTAAATTGAAAATTGTGTTTGCAGATTGGAGTTGTGTGTTTGTGTGTTGCAGGCCTCCCCCTACTGCATTAGGAGTATATTCCAATTTTTTAGAGACATGTATGGAAAATTTGGTAGCATAAACAAGGCAATCAGCTGGTTTATATAACTGTTTGACAAAATACCTCAATGAAAGCTTTGGAAGCATACACAAAGTAAGTCAATTGTTAAATAACAAAATTCCTCAAAGAGATGTGGTTTAAAAATCTAATTGGAAAGTGTATAGAATTGTGAATTTAAAATGTCCATTGACAACCTAAGGTTGTAACATGACAAGCAAAAAATGATCAACATGGAATATGCAAAACAAAAAAAATGAAAGCAAGCCATAATAGAATGTAAGAAAATGTACAAAGACTTCACATACCTAAAAAATCAGAGTTTCAAATGGAGGAGTTCTACCCAATTATGTATCCTTTGCTTCTTCTTTCCTCAAACTCCTCAACAATTTGACTTTTTCAAAAGCTTGTTCCCCTCCAAACTTCAATTGTATATCAGTTATCACTGGAATTCAAACTTGAATTGATATTATATGCCTTTCAACATGAAAACTATGCTATTTCATGGAAAGGTGGTGGAATCTAAAAATCATGCATGGACACTTCACTCAATCATCAAAAAGCT
>VDFB02162334.1:0-17223 GCA_007258455.2 Sequoia sempervirens | reverse complement strand
CATGAATAAATTGAAATTTTTTCTAAGTTTGGTAGAAGTGGACGCCCCAGTTGAAAAAGGGCGCCCAAACTTTAAGGCCTTCAAATGATGAAATTTGCAGAAGTAGTATCCAAGAAGGTCCATCAAAATCAGTTTGGCTATCCAACGAAATATTCAGACAGTCAGTCAGATCAGCGTTGCTCCCGGAATCGAAGATTCGTCAGAAGATCAAAGGGAGAAGGAAGAATTTGGAAATTAGAAAAATGGCTAACACTGAAGGAGTTGAGCGCCCCTAGAAGGAATGTGCACCCGTGAATTCGAAGGTCAAAATCAAGTTTTTAGCCGGAGGTGCCTCCAGAACATCTTTCTCAGTTTCAGTCAGGCTCCGCCGTGAACCACTCAGCTCGCCTATTGGGTTGATCTGTCGACGGGAAATCAGAGGCTAAGTAGCATGTCAAAATGGAGAAAAGTTGAAAATATCAAAATTTTGACTTAACACTGGTGGAAATAGGCACCCCTCTTGGAGAAAGGCGCCCAACTTCACATGCCTTAGAAAATTTTCATAGATTTTCAAAATTTTCAATATTGCAAGAGAAGAAAGAGGCGTCCAAGTTCAATGAAGTTGAGATTTAGGGTTTTGGAGATAAAATCAAAAGAAAGCAAAGCAAAAACAAAACCCTAAGTTTATTTAACACTTCTTTTCAATGTATTTTTCATTATTTTTGCAGGTAGCATCCAGAGGAGAAAGTTGGAGCAGCAAATTTGAAGAATTTTTGTGATTCAAGAATCCATAGTTGCTGGTTTTACATTAGATTTTTCAGACCAGCAAGCATAAACCCTTGCTTTTTCATCCAGAAGATCAAATTTTTGAAGGAGAAGATCAGCATTCTACTTCAGCCTTCGGTTCACTTAACCTCGTTTTCTCGTTTTCGCCACCAATTGCTGCAGTAGCCGCTTTTTCCTTGCATGTCGAAATTCTTCGAAGCCTAAAATTTGGATCATCTCGTCCTCAAATAAACCCACAATTTACCTTTTCAAGAAAATTTCAAATTCTAGGGTTGGCTGTTTCTTTTTCATCACACTCTACATTTTCTCAAATTCGATCAACCCGGTCCATTTCTAATTGTATTCTGAACAAAACCCAGGTGCCAGCTTTTTCGGTGAAAATTTGAAGAAATTAGGGTTTGCTGCTTTTTCAGTCTACATTCAAAATTTTCAAAAACGGGCGATCTAGGTTGTCTTGCAACGAGATTATGAGCAAAACCCATATCTCAGAAAAATTTCCAAAAATTTGTCCGTTTGAAGAAGAAAAATCAGCATGCTAAAATTAGAAAGTGTGCAAAACTTGTCAGAATATAGTCGAGTTTACAGGCAATCTTCAAGGTTTTCAGTATGGAAAACACTCCCATCAAATTCAGAGCCAAACAAGTGTTGTATCATGATTATCTGAACGGATGAGGTTGAAAAGTACGTTTTCAATACCACCATGGACTGAAAACTTCATCATCTCAGCTTAAGAGTGTGAAAAGGTGTGATATGAACGAAAGGACAAGTGTTAGAAAAGAGTTGTACAAAATTCGTCCATTGAAAATCAAGAGAGGTGTCAGAAGCATAAAAGTTGCAGAGGATATGTTGAAGCAAGATGGTATGATTGTAAAAGGTCATCACTCCGATTGCAGAGCCGCCAAAGTTAGCAAGATTTGATAAAGAAGTTGAAGATATCGAAGATTTCCTAAGATCTATTGCAGATGCTGAAGATATTCTTGAAAAGCGATGCTTTGCTGTTGATGGCATAGATACACCGAACCGGGACACTGTTTATAATTTCCTAGCGGATGTGATCGAGTTTTAAAGCAGCTTTCTTCTAGAAGCTTTCTTTCCGCTTTCTTTCTATTCTTGGAACAATTCTTATCCATTCTTTGAGGATAGAAAGAAGATAAGATGTAATAGTTGGCGTTTCCCGCTTTTTTTGCTTTCTAGGGTTTTAGTTGTTATCTTCTTTCTAGATTTAGTAATAAAGCTTGCTTGCTGAGCAAGCCCTAGATTGTGAAAGCAAGGAGATTTTAGGGTTCCCTACTCCTCTGCTTCTCTATAAATAAGAGCCTTTGCTCATTAGTTTCTTTAACGGTTATTGTGTTAGCAAATTGCGAGCCTGTATTGCAGCAAGTTGTTATTCAGTTTCAGTTCACTTGTGTTGTGATAGCAAATTGTTGAGCCTCTTTAGCCAACAAGGAGTTAGTGTGATTGTTGTTTCTATTGTGTAAGAGCAAGATTGCAAGCCTCTTTAGCTGCAATTTCTTGTTCCAGGCATGTTAGAAGTGAGCTTTGTTCTAGAAGTTTGAGTAATAAAATCATGAGCCTCCTTTGCCTTGGTCCAAAATCTCAGATTTCCGTTATTTGTGTTATGCTTTTATGATCTCGATTTCAGCTTACATTGAAGTGTGTAGATGTTTGTTGGAAAAGAGTTTATTGAAGCACTTTGTCAGAGAATCATCCTTGTCCATTTCTAATTTCTCTTGCTCTGCGTATTACTTGAGAAGTTAGAAACGTCTCTAGCTTAAGTTAGTCGTAGTTGAAATTCTTAACTCAGAAAATCTCAGCTGCGGCGTTTGTGTTTTATAAACCTTGTGCTCTAGCTGATCAAAAAGATAGGCAACTTAGTTCTTAGTTTACTTTCTTTAACACCATCAGCAAGAGGGAGCTTCCCCTCCTAATTTGAAGAGCAGTTTATCGTGCATAGCTGTCCGTTTCAAATACACATTCCAGAGGTGCGAATTTAAACACCAACAATAGGTTTTGTGTAGTCATAGAATCTCAAGACATGTGTGTAATTACTAGTATAAGTGCTCCTCTTTCCTAATTCCTCCACACTTCTTTATTTCCTTTAAGTTCTTCTCTTTTAAATGTGATTTCTATATAATTTTTACTCATTAGAGGTAAAGTTGGGGTTTGGGTTCCATAAGAGGGAGAGTATTTCAGTAAGAAAAACCAAATTTGAATGTGAGCGATACTATTGCAAGAAAATTTATCTAACAACATACTACCACACGTAGCATAATTTTGATAAGGAAATAGTCAAATGTTGAGTATGTGAAGGTGTAGAAGTGGTGTAGATTTAGGTTTAGGCACATGGTATGAGATAAAAATAGAACAAAAATCTTCAATAGTAAAAGCAACCAAGATATATGTTCAAATGAATATCTTTAACCAAGTGAAATAATCTATATTTTTCATCTCTACAAAAAAACATAGCTTTTGTCTACTCTAAGGTAGATTTTTTCTATTCATGTCCATCCTGAGTACAATAATTTTTTCACTTGAGTAAATTTTAATAAATTTTGCTAAAGTGGTGCAAATTTCCTATATTGTATTTGATGATGTACATGTATTCCAAGATCTCTAGTAAGTTTTCACCTTACACGATTAGCAATTTACTACACTTTAATAAATTCAAAATTTATTTATATATGCACTTGTAAAGATAAACAATCAAGTGTAAAAGTAAGCATAATGTATGTATCAATATTGCAATAATGAGTGGTATTTTGTAGTACTACTACAAATAATAAATCAATTATTCCTTGTTCACATATTAATTTGTATTCAATGGATAACTAAAGTTTGGAATTCAATAGTCCATCTCTTTCAAGAATTTTATTTGTCTTAGCATACACATTTAGGAAACCATGAGTATTGTGTTTCTTCGGATTTTGTTTCATTAATATTTCAATGAATTGATGTAGTATCTTGACTACTTGGGCATCTGTCCATCACAAGCCAATCATAAGGAATTTTTACAAAGAACAAAACCACAATAAAATATTAGTTGCTACAATTCATAAGAGAGTGATTATTGAGACAAATCATAGGAATGAACTCCATATTAAGCATAAATCAATTCGAAAGAAAGTTAATCATAATGATATATTAGAAGCATAAAATATGAATAAAAGAGGTTATATTTATACCTAATTTTGGAACTATATGACCTTGTGGGTGTGTAACGACCAATGGGTTCTCAAAGGCTTGGATGAGATCTTTGCTAAAATCCTTGACATAATCCTTGGCACCTGTTATATGAACTAAAGGGCACTTGATGGGTGGAGTATATAAAAATGACATCTCTGGATCTCTGAACTTGATTCCAGAAATAGATATGATAAACCTTATAGGGGGGTGACTTTGCAACATTAATCCCTACAAATTTTTACTTATAATATAAGTATATCTTGATGGAAATATGATGTTAAACTATAGAAAAAAAGACTTTTTTTTGTTTATAAAATAAGTTCAATTGAAAGAAATATATGAACATTTTCTTACCTGCAACTGGTAACAAACAAGAGCTGCACAGAGCATGGCACCCTAAAATTTATATCTAACAAGAAAGTTAGGGCTATAATTTAATGTAAATGGTGCTCCATGTATATATAAAATATGTCCTTCCACTATCTTAAATTATAGTTAATGAACCAAACTTAAAAAATGATTAGATCAAAATAATTTTTAAGACCAACTAAAGTAGATATAATAATTGAAATAATATTTGATTTAATGTTCTCTTTAAAAGAAAATTATTTTCATTGTTTATTTAATCTTTAAAAAAATATTATTTTAACATATTAATATAATGAATATAAATTTAAATTTAAAATCTTCCTCATAACATTAAACTAGGATTATATATATATATATGTATGTGTGTGTGTACGTGTATATATATGTGTATGTGTTTGTGTGTGTACATGTACATGTATGTGTGTGTGTGTACGTATTATATATATATATAATTAATTGGAATAAATTGATTTCTATTTAATAATATAAAAACAAGTTAAGAACATAAATTTACTTCTCCTTATTTCATTACATATATATTTTTTAATATTTTTCATAATATACAATAAAGAACCTACACATTATAAATCATCTTTCCCACTATTTAGATGATATTTAAACCCTTCTATCTTTAACTAGATTATTTTGTATAATTGATTCTTAACTTTTATAATCATACCATAAAGTATGTGATCTTTCTCTTATTCTAAAATCAAAACTTACACACAAGGAATTAAATTTTTTAACATTATAGTCTTCATATTTAGTCTATCTATACATATACACACCTGAGAAAATCCAAGTAACCCATCAAAGGGGCCATTCTGCTCCATGTAATCAACAATTAAAGGAAATGCCTTGTCCAGGTTCTTAAATTTGGTGAAGTCCTGCATAGAATGCTAAAATGTATTAATACCAGTTTGATGTTGATTAAATAAAAACAATGTATTCTTATATAAAGCCCCACACACTAACTTTGTTGTACTGGAACCACTCATAATAGGGAGGAGGAAATATCCCCTCAACTTCAGATTTTCCTGTAGCAGGAAGTGGTCCATCCAAGAAGCACTGCACCCACCATAACAATGAATTCTTTGTGTAAGTTGGTTATGATTTGTGTAAGGTAGTGACTGTTGTATTCACTACTGTATTTTTAGTGACAAGAAGAGATACCAACCATATCAAATTTTTCAGTGATTGAAGAATCCCATCTACTTATTTGCTTCTGTAAAATACTTCCACTTGTTCTGACTCCATGTATACACAAAACTCGTAGTTTGTGTGTGGTGGCAGCCATATCAAAGGTGGTCAGCTGTCTTACTCTCTCTGTGAGGACAAATTATTTTTAGAATTGAAATGCTTGAGGTTTATAGATGATAAGTTCCGTGATCTAGAAATGAAATCTACACATAAATTTTGTAGATGCATATTATTATTTATTAAGGCAAGAACCAAAGAGTTTTCTTCTCTTAGTTTACCTTCTCAAATTATATAACTTACAATTATTTTTCATTGAACTAAAATGGAAGGATGGATTTGTTTCCTCGTGATTTGAGGAAAATCAAACATATTGGTGGAAAAATTAAACAAATTTCCAATGTTTGTGCATATAATGGTTTCCAGGAATTAAAAAAAAAAATTCCCACACCAAATCTTAGATGAATTATTTAGTTTTTATTTGTAAAATCAAGAGGAAAATATAACATGGAAAGTGCTAATGTTTATCCTTGTAATTATTGATAAATATTTACTATTTGTAAAGATCTTTAAGGGTTGTCAAACAAGTTGAAAAAAAAACACCTTTGACACTTTAAACATTTGAATGGGAAGATTATGCCGATACATATAGTGGCTTACCTTGTATTAACAAATTCCTCTTCACCACAAATACACCAAAGATCTTATACATTTTCTTGTTTTTTTTTTACTAGATTTTCAATTTAATTAATATAATTAATTGCTTCTCTTTTGAATTTTATTTCTCTTATTTTTGGTTTAGTTTCTCTCACTGATATATTTTTTAATCCTTCTAAAAAAATTAAAGACAAGTTTTTCTTCACACTTGTTCCTTGATGTATGTTTCTAAAACGTCATTGTAATGTTAAGAGTTATATTTTATTCTAATAGTCATCTATAAAAACTATATTGAATAAGAGAAAATACATTTTCAAATTATAAAAAACCCTACAATATAATGATTGAATTTTTTTTTGGTTGTAATTATCTATTAGTTATTGCATCAATATTTTAGGTTTCAGATTATGTTTGTAGTTCATTTTTCCCATATTACTAATTCATGTAAATTATAAAACTTATTTTTGATATATTTATGAATATCTACATATTCAATAATTATTAATATAATTTTTTGTATGTATATAATTGGATTCTGAAATTGCAATTCATTTTTAGAAGGATCAATCCACTTAAAAAAAAAACATATGTTATTTCTAAAGATGGATAAACCAGCTCATCAAGTGAATGATGATGTCGAGCCAACTGTTGATACTAGATAAACATTCCTTCAATTTGAGCTCAACTAAACTGAAGAGGGTGTTCCTAGACTTAATATTTAATAAGATTTAATATCAATTGAAGATATTACGTAATAAAAAAATAGTAATAGTATCTAAATGTATGTTTTGATCCCAAATTCTATCACTAGATCAAAAACTTACTACTATAATCTCTATTAAGTTGATGTGCATATATAAGACATAATTTGCCAAGATAAAAAATACTAAAACTCACTAAATATATTTCCCTTGATATAACATTGAATGGTTAAATGTATATAGACCTATTCCTACTCCTAAACTACTAATTCATATTTTTCATTTTAAGATGCATGGAAGATCGACACTTTTAGAAGGGATGACTTATATAAGATTAGAAAGTCATAAAATAAAATTGAAACAAATAAAAAAATAATGCAATAAATAGAAATGAAAATAAAGATAATATTTAACAATTGTATGTGCTTAATAATTGTAAGTATCAATTTATTAACATCTATTCCCATGTCATCACCACCACAACACATTTCTTTTCAAACATATGGGCAGCACAAAAGCATTGAGTTATTATCGAATAGTAATTAATCAGGTGAAGATAGGTTGACATAGAAAGTAAATGGTGGATGTGGTCAATCAACAAAAAATTTACGATGTGAACATATAATCTATAGATCTTAATAAAGATTACACATCAATTCATTTATTAATGTGTTTATATCTAAAAATGACAAATACTTGTTTTATTTTAAAATAAAATTAAAAAATCATTTGTCACTATTAAATCAAACAAATATTAAGAAAGATCACATATGACACATTGATTTGAGCTTCACAAACCATTGATGGATGTCCTATTGACTATAGACATGACCAAGGAATGTAGCTATCTTTCACACAATTTATTTGAAAAGAGGCACCAATGCTATAGGATGACATGCAATGGTGGTATTCATTACATTTATTTATTTATTTTGGCATAAATCTTTCTTCTCAAGAGAGTAAGTGGATAAGATTTAAGGTGAAGTGGGAGATAAGGACTCGTCAATTTTGTAACAAGAGAATGATGGCAACATCATAGAATCTTGGATTTATACTTGTAACTTAGACAATCTAATTCTATATCAAGTATGAAGACACTCTCAAAGTAGACAATCGAAATCCATATCAAGTATGAAGACAATCTTAGAATAGACAATCTAAATGTCTTGGCTGGACAAAATGAGGCTGGACAAAATGACAAGCTCTTTGATCTAAATCTACAGTAAAAAAATCCCATATCAAAAAAGATTTTAAAACTCTTTAGAACTTTCATGAAATCCTTATTTTCCCAATTATTTATATATATATATAACTATTTTTAATCTCCGACTGCTTGATGCTGCTGATCAACCAAAACATCACTTTTAACTCACCAAAAGGAAAAGGAAACAATAGATTTGATGTACAGAACTATATTATTGCTTTTTGGTTTTATTTTTGACTAAAATAGAAACTACATCAGCGATAAATTTACACTATACTGTTTGGTTTAATGTCTTGTATATCTAAATTTATATAAACACTTTTAAGCAGATAAGAACCGAAAAAGGAAAAAAAAATGGATGATAAATGGCCTTTTTCACCTGTTGCTTTAACGACCTCAACAAAACTGTAGAACATCTCAGATAAATGAAGGACAACAGAAAGTTCTTATATTTTTTTGGTTTAGGACACTAATTTTGAAGACATAAATGAACATGTCTTTAAGGCTACTCCTAGTTTTGGAAATTACTCATAACTGTTGCTGGATTTTTGACCCAAAATCCCAACACAGTTATCATACAAACTACAAATGTGCTTTTCTTTTCACTAATAATGGATTATATAAAACTAAAATCACAGATATCTAAATTTGTTCTTCTGATAATAAGCTGAAAAAGTGACCTGCCCACAAACAAACTATTGCAAGAAAGACTTCCTATTTAGCAGTATAAGGGTAGATTGTACATACCTGGACTTCAATCTATTTCTGCAAACCGCCTTGCACAAGTTCAACAAGCTTATCCTTTCTGCACACATGCCAAGTCTTTACATGACAACAGAGAGGAACTACTGTGGATATATGTTAAAGCTACAACACTTATTTTGTGCCATGAAAAGTCGAGTCACTTGCCTAAACCTCCATTGTTGATGGCCAACTGATGACTGATTCAAGAGAGCTTCAAGTGGATGCAAACCATCGCTGTAAACCATCTCTTATAGCCGGAATTTCCAAAAGAGGGAAAAGAATACCCTACACGCACTTTTCCATAAAGTTAATTGCCGTACACTGTTGCAGGTTTGAGGCACCATCGGGTCGTGGTCCCTATGGCCTCTGTGGTCGTTGTTGTAGTGAAAAGAAAGCAGAAAAATGGGGTCACCTTACTGACCCACCATATGTCTTTTATCCCACATGCAAACCATGTTGTTCTTTGCAGTGTTTATTAATCATCAGGCCACCACCCGAAACTCTCGTGTCTAGCATCTTTATTTAAGGTACAGGTAAATGTATCTCGTTCCAACTGTCGTACACAGAACATGGAGGCAGTGATCATCCAGCGTACTAGATTAATCTATGCCATACATGTGTATATATGTCAAGCTTCTCAGATAGGACAGTATACCTAATAGATGTTTATGAATGTCAGAAAAAAGTTATAATTTTTCTCAATGTCCATGAATGAATTTTCGGTGGTTTTAGTTATTGTACTTCATCATTATTTTGATATTTTCTTTTTATTTAATTTTTAAATAACTGTTATGTTGTGTTTAGTATTTTTTGATGTATTGTTTGTATGGAAGATTTGGAGTTTTGAATATTTTTTTTATTGAGTTAGTATTCTGAAGTGAGTGTGGAAGTCAAATGCAAAGAACATAAACAAAAAACCTTAAATAATAGAAAATCTAATTTTAAATTTTGGCAAGTTACTCTCCATGTGACACATTCTTATTTTCTAAGAGCTAAGTTTGATTTGGTAGCCTATATTCCTTACCTACATTTAAAAAAAAAAAAAAAAGTTGACTACCTATTACAAATCAAATAACACTTATGTTGTTGATTTCCATTATTCAGTGAGTAGTTCAAGCAATTTTTATTTTAGTGATATAATATACACAATAACTTTATACTAACTAATGAGCTAAGAAAAACATATAGATATCCATCAAAACATGAAAGATAGAGGAATAATGACAAATGTTATACTTGTTGATAGTATAATGGACACATATGCAACATGTGATTGATGGTTTTGGGTAGTAATCTTGCTATCTACAATGCAACAAGATTCTTTGACAACTAATTGTGTTAGCCATCTATTTTGACCTACCACAACATGCCCCTAAAATTTTAAAAAAATTGGACACTAGCTCTTTATTTAGAGAATTGCATTTTTTGCAATCTTGGGGCAATGGTTTAAATTACCTTTATTTTGGCACATATGGTCATATTAATATTGCATCATCAAAATATCACAAATATCCTAACTACTTATGATTCAGAAGTATGCATTTTCTATTAAGGGTCAAGTTATTTTTTAATTTTTTAAAATTTAATAAGTTCTTATTGCTAAAGTGCAAAGTGACTTTGAAACCCTCAACCATTTTTACCTTATAAACTGTGCAATGTTTGTGTTCTCTGAACCCCAAAGGTGGTCTATTGCAAAGCTACCTTGAAATCCTAAAGTTGGTTGGTGTGTTATTAATAATATGTGTGTGGGAGGGAGATGAAACTCTAAATTGATCCAAATTCTAGTCATTGTGTTTTCTCACTCAATTCTTGGTGTTTCAACTTATAGTTACCTCTAATGTTTTAATTTCCCTAGAATTTTAAGTTATTTAAAGGTTTCTAAGTGTGATTTTAAGTTCTTTCAAAAATTTCCCCCTTTTGCAAATTATGATTTTATTTTTATCCTCTAGCCTTATCCATCATTAATAATGATTCGATTTCATTATAAGGGTAGGTGCATGAAGATGGGTAGCTAATTTGTGTCCACTTTTTGAAAAAAAATTGAAAACTCATAACGGAGCATGTTATTATAAAGCCCTCGTTTAAGCGTTATAATGTGCTGGTGTTTGGTGTGTCGAGCACGAGGCTCCACAATGAGCCCATAATGCAAAGCAAAACCCCAATGACCTATTAAAAGAAAAAGAAAAAGAAAAATGAATTCATGTTCACTTCATTGTGTTTTTTTGTTGCCTGCGGCCAAAACCCCAATATTCCGCACTTCGCATTCTAGGAGGAGCTATTTTGTGAAATTCTTCATCAACATTTGTTGTTTCATCACCAGGATTATACCACGTTGACGAGGAGGTTTGAGAGGTAAGGATTGTTTGTTTTTGTTTTGAATTTGTTAGTTTTAGGTTGTATTTGATATTTATTTTTTGAATTTGTAGGGAGATGTTAATCAACTTGCAAACCCTCCTCAAAATCCTCAACAAGCACAACAACAACAAGAAACAAAATCCTCAACAAAATCAACCACAACAACAAGTTCCTCCACCAACCCTCAACACCCTCCGACACTCGAAGAAAAATTTTAATGAGTGAAATTGAGAACAATAATAAAAAATTGAGGATTTAATCAGGAGTTGAGCGATCCAACAGCTTCAACAGAGAAAGAATGACCCCGCAACTTCACCGAAAGAAATGTTAAAAAATGTAGATTCAATTAGCAAACAATTAATTGGATTGCAAGATAGAGCAGATGGCTAGGGCTTATTAAGGATAAATTATCATATAAAAGATGTAAAAGATTTAAAAATTACAAAAGGTTATTTGTGCTCATTATTCACTAACCCACACACAAATGAAAATTTTACCCTCAATGCGAAGAGGTTTCCTATTCATTGGTGCCACCACCAATAGATTAGGAACTTTTTTTATGATAGGTGGTACCTGGTTTTTTATTACCCACCGTGCAACAATTGTGAAGTCCCACAATATTTCCTTAGGAAACTATATTGTGAGTTCATATTGAAAAAAGTCTCAAATTATTTTGATATGAGTGACCTCAACAAGACTAGTCAACCACACAACATGCAAGTTAAAATTATAGGTACCGATAGTTTAAAGAACACTTATCAAGTGAAAATAGAAGGTCACCTCCAAAAAAAAGAATGCAAGAGTGTCCATATGGTAAATGCTCCATCTCACTGAAATGCATGGGTAACCAATCATTGCATCCACCTAGTACACAGGAACAATAACTAGATACATAGATCACTCCAACATGAAACCAAGGAAGCATTATCACTAATAGTAGAATAGGAACATGAAGAACATCATTGAAGCATGGATATGTTGTAGAAAATTTTCAAATGATGATTGCTATAGTGTTGAAATGAAGAACCTCCTCTTAAATAGATAATGATCGGGATAAAGAAGAAAAAAATATGCATGAGTGTCCCTAATGAAACTACTTGAATTAGATGGAAAACAAAGGAAAAAATCTAACAATCGAAGATATAGATGGCACGAGTACCAATTGTCTAAAGAACACTAATTAAGTAAAAATGGAAAGTCGCCTCCAAAAAATAAGATTGCAAGAGTGTCCATATGGTAAATGCTCCATCTCAAAAAAATGCATGGGTAACCAACCACTACTTCTACTTAGTACATAGGAAGAAGAACTAGATACATAGATCATTCCAATGCAAAACCAAGGAACCATTAGCACCAATAGTAGAAACCCCCCATAATGTGGAAATGGGAGAGCCAAGACAGGTCCACTAAAACTTTGTGTCACCAAGAAGTGCATATAAAATAATAAAGAATATATGAATGTGAACATGAAAGTATTTGCAAATAAAAAGGGTGAACAAACTAAGGCACACGCACATGAGGCAAGAATAATTGAGATTCAATCTTGTTATGGAAGGAACACTCACTTGAAAAAGGTGTGTTGAAAAAAAAGTCCTACACAACTTCCCATGATACCTTATAACATAGTGTGAGTAAAAATGGCACAATAGGATGTGCGAAAATCCTTTAAAAAAACATACACCAGAATGGCACTTTATCTTAATATATCTACAAAAGAGAAATTACATAGAAATGATGCTCAAAATACCCAAATAGGACAAAAAATAGAAATACATGTAGAACAACCTAAAACAAGTCATCCCATGCAAACATAAAGTTTTCAGGAGTTGAAATGTATAAGTACTTCACCACAATTTGTGAAAATGTAAAAAATTGAATATAATACAATTGGGGAAAAATATGGAAAAAGTGAATGGATAGTTGCAAAGAGCTCTAAAAGATCATCCCAATGTCACTAGAATCATGAAAAATGGAAGAACTAGTAAAAATTTGTGAGATTGGGAGTGAAAACATCACCTTTGACTTTGATAGGTGATAAAATGTACCAATAACAAAAAATGGTGATGAGACTAGTTCACCGCTAGAAAGCACGTGGAACATCCTTTCCAACAATATCTTGTTCGCCCAATTTTGATACCATACACCCAAGTTGTGGCCAAAATATTCCATGTAGCCCGGGAAAAAACATGGCCCCAAAAATGAAAAATTCACTGGACTATTCCTTGTAAATTTGGAATATGCCATAGGATGTTCCTTGCTAAAAAGTGTGTGATGCAAGTTGATGACTAGAAAATTTCGTTGGAGTTCTTTTAAGGCCATCGGTGAACCTTAAGGCATTGGCACTTGATGTTATGTTATATATAATGTTGAGAGCTATATATAACACCAAGCGCTAAGTTCTTGTGATGCTTTTTTATTTTGAAAAAAAATGTACATGTATGGCCTTTTGGGGTCATACAACCCAAAAAAACTCAACAGCTCTCGATGTTGAAGTAGGGAAAATTTATATCAAAATTCATCGAATTAGCCTTCTGAACGCAATGTTGAGGTCCTTTTTGTGCCAAAATGTACGAAAAATCACTCAACTCTAAAATTTATAAAAAAATAATGAATATTCTAGATTTCAAGCCCTATAACCTTAGTTGAAGAAAACCCTCAAAAATTGAGAATGGGTTCATTGATCTACACTCTAATACCATGCTAGAATTATGGAAAACACAAGACACATGATCAAACAATGAACAAAAACACCTTCCATGTAAGAAAGATGCAAATAATAATCCACTATATCATCAACTAGAAAAAAAATATAGAATTAAAAGTTTCAAGAGTCTTCAAGAGATTATACAATAAGGGGGAATGCTTTATAGGAGCAACCCTGAGTGATAAAAGGATTAGTTCATGACAAGTGTTGTCATCCTATGTGATGAGACAAAATGATCTAATAAAAGCCCACTCTAGTTAAGAAAAAAAAACACTCCTAAGTTTAGCTTAAGTGCATGAAATGAATTAGCCTAATAATCAATTAAATATTAATTAACTATTAGTTAATGCATGATTACTCTAACACACCCCTTAAGATGAAGTTAGGGAGTAGCTAAAAATATTGTAAAACCAACGCATAAAAAATAAAGAATGCATGATGGGTCTCGACAAACAAGGGCTGATGAGGTACCCATGTACAAACAATCTAATCTCTCACAAGTAGAGAAAATGAGAAAATCTCATGGAAAAAAACTCCTAAAAGAGAGAAAGGTGAATGAAGGATTAAGAAGCATGATCCAAAACAACTTCCCAAAAAGAATGGGAACATGAAGAACATGTTGAAGCCAAATATTTTTTATGATCATACCCATTTAGGCTTGGATTTGCAAGCCTAAGGCTTGAATGTCTCTTTTAACTCTAATTTTTTTATTTTCAACATAAAATAGTGAATTCAAACTTCAACCTTATTAGATTTACTCCCTAGCCTTTTGCCCAAACTTTTTTAATATTTTGAATAAGTTTATATATATATATTTGAAGAGTGTTTTCATAATGCATTGATTTTATATTTATATATTTTAAATTAGTTTTGTGCAAGTTATCTAACACACAAATTGAGTGATACAATTTTCAATCATAAAGAAAACATTTAATAAATAAATATGTAAAATTGAAATTTCTTGTACTCACTCTTAGTTGTATTTGTACTATATATTTTTTTGAAGATACTTAATACAATAGCAAAATAAAAGGGTGAACAATAGACACTATGTATTATTTTACTAATACAAATAAGAACACTTTTGTGTGAACCAAAATTTTCACCCCATTAACCTTAAAAATATTTCAAAATATTTAATATTCTAGTAACTAAAGAGTACTACAATTTTTGTTCTTCTTATAAATTTAAATTTTAAGTGTCCAAATTTTAGTTTAACTTATTTAGAAAAATGCTCATTTTTACCCTCCTTTTCCCCTTATTTCTATACACTTACATATATTTGAAAATAACAATTATAGTGAAGAATGCAAGTTTATACTCAACTTTTCGACTTTTCTATTTTTTTTTTTTATATAAAATTTTGATATTTAATTTATTTATTATAGTATATTATTTAATAATTATTTTATATAAAGATATTTTATTATATTTGAAGAACAATTTTATTTACATAAAATGAGTTTATATTATTTTTTATTTAGAAATTGTTTTATTTATTGAAGACTTATTTTATTTTATTTACTAATAGTTATTTTATCATTTTTATTTTTAAAAATTATTTTATAAAAAAAAAGAATTCAAAAAATATATGTTGCTTTCAAGTGATTCAATTAAAAAAGTTAGATCAATGTTCAACATTTATTTTATAAAATTAGAGAGCTCAATTTGGGAGCCTTTAATGAGCAAGACAAGCTTTTGAGTTTTACTACCAATTTTTTTTAAGATCGAATTAAGTATTGGGTCTATCAAACCCTTTGTAACTAATGTCCTATGGAATTCAAAAACAAAAGGCTTCATTCAATTTGAATTCATTGAGTTTTTACATTTATGAAAAATTTCAAGCCAAGTCTAGAATCAAAATCCATTTAAGATTTTAAGGTAAATTATGTGTCCACAAGAGTAACTAGGCTCAAGAGAGTATAACTACCATCATAGAAACTTGAGCAACATGAGATATTGAACCAATTAGATTTGGGTGTGTGCCCTTTTTGCAAGGGGGGAACTTAATATTATGAAACTTTGAGTGTTTATTTCCTCAAGTTGCTAGACCATAGAAATTCAAGAGTAAACTTAAGAGTGACAAGTATTGATATTAGAGGGCAACTAAGAATCTCATGTGTCACTCCAAATCACCATGGTTTTTGACAAATTGAAGAAACTATGGTCTAATTAAGGAAAGCATTTTGTAGCCAAGTTGAAACTCTTGGTTCACATAAGAAGACAACCTATTAAATTGTTGTGGAATTGAAATTTGTAAGCCAAGATGAATAGAATTCTTGCATCTATAAGATCTTCCAAATGTTAGCATATCTAGAACTAGCAATCACACCTTGGTGTGCAATGGGTACACCGAAGAGGTGTGGAAGGTCAATTAGGGAAAAAGTTGATTTATTTTCTTTTGCATACATTTGTGCAATATATGAGGTCAATTGATGGGTCATTTAGAAAATGATTTTATTTATAATAATAATAATAATAATAATAATAATATTTTATGTGGCAAGGGTGTCCCCACGACTCAGCCCATACCTTGGGTACCTAGGGCGAGCTAAGGTGAGACTAGCCCCCTTGTGGGTGGACGCTATAGCTCACATACAGGATCACCGGTCAACCATCAACCAAGAGAGTGGGGGTTTGAACCCAAGACCTATGAGGAACAAACCCACAACCCAAGCGGTTTAAATGTATTTATATTATATTATTAAATATTAATTAATATATCAAGTTTCATTATGTTACATTATGATTATTATATTATTAATAATTGGGTTAGATATTAGATTAGATTATATTTATATTAAAAAATTTTGTATATATTTAAATCATATTATATAATGTAAATATTGAAGTATAGTCTAATATATTTTTTCCTTTTGATCCATAAAAGTGGAGACTTTTAGCCTCACCCACATCATGAGAGGCCACAAATTGAGGAACTCTTCTTCAAAAACATCACCCATGAGTATTTATATATATATTATTAAAATAATATATATATGCTAGTAGCATTGGCAACATGTAATATCTTAAATAAATTATTTTTTGTATTTATATATTTTATTATAAAATTATTATAATAATTAATATATTATAATATGATAAATTATAACATTTGAAATATTATAAATTATTAATATATTATAATATGATTAGGGTTACGATTAGGGTTAGGGGTAGGGTTAGGGTTAGGATTAGGGTTAGGGTTAAGATTAGAGATAGAATTAGGGAACTAACGATAGGGTTATGGGTATGGCTAGGGCTAGGTTTATTAATTTTGTTTAGGGTTAGGGTTAGGATTAGGATTAAGGTTAGGATTAGGATTAGGATTAGGATTAGGATTA
>VDFB02162333.1:0-25696 GCA_007258455.2 Sequoia sempervirens | reverse complement strand
CAATCATGATGATAATACCAAGTCTTACCACATATTTATACTATATATTGTAAATAAATAGTCCAAATATAAATAAAGAAAAAACCAAATGTTGATAAAAAATGGACCCATACTTGAACACATGAGAACCTCTAAATGTTATATGAAAAAAACATAAATACATTCATGAAGAAGTGAAATAAGTATTTTTTTGTTTCAAATAAAATATCATAACTCCACTATAAGTATATCATTTAAAAAATAAAATGTCCATTTAATAAAATAAGACAACTCCCATTTAAACAAAGTATTGTTATCATAGTGAAAAATATTGTTCTTATGTGTACAATAATTGGGGTAGCAATGTACAAGAATTGGATAAATTTATATTAATAGTTTGTCCTATCACAAATATAAAAGGTGAGCACAATAAATAACATGTATTTTCCCATTAAATGTGAAGGATTTTCAAAAAGTTTTAGTGTTCAACTATTGGTCTATTTTTGTTCAATATAAGTTGTATTTTAAATAATTATGTGTTGTTTTTATAACAACAAATAGATTTTTTGTGTTCAACTATTAGTCCATATGTGTTGAATATAAAAGGTAGAGATATCAAAGATTTATGGTTATAAATAAGTATTTGGTCCACTTAGGTTGTATATTAATTTTAATTTAAATAAAAATATCATATTCTACAAGCAACAAATGATATTTTTTTGCTTCAACTATTGGGGTTCCATGATTAAGTTTTGGTTGAACCTTTAAAAATTCAAATTTTAGACACTTCTCAAAAGATCTCGCTAATGTGGTGAGTTGCATGATGAGTCGCACTCTCAAAAATTTGTTATAGATAAATAAGAGACCAGCACTACATTTCCGTAAAAAAAATGAAGGTTCTATGATAGTCCAGTCAATTGCTACATGCTGAGAAAGTTAGCTTGCATGACTATTGGGCCCTCCCCTAAAGGAATAAGGGGACATCACTAGGCTGGCGACAAACAATGAAAAATTGTTTTAATGAGGGAACATGAGACCAACAAAATATTTAGTAAAAATAAAGCTAGGCTTAAAGAAATAAATGATAAAACAAAAGGGGGGCCTAGCCTAGATGAAGCAATGGGGCTTAAGTCATTTTAAAAACTTCCCAAAAAGTAATAGCCAAGTATATCCCATCCAAGGTGTAAGATGAACATTAGGGTTTTACATGAAGATGAAGGTAAAACCCCATCCTTAGGATTTTTCCAAACACCATAGATGACCAGAGACACAAGGTATGATAAAATAGAACACAAAGAACAAAACTTTGAAGTTCCATCAATACCCATAACCCTAAACCCAAAACCATTAACCCTTAACCCTTAAACCCCAAACCATTAAACCCTCTACCCTCTCTCTCTCTCTCAAGTCTTTCCCTCCTACCCCCTCTCCTTCTCTTAGGTCTCTCTCTCTCTCTCACTCCTTTATCTCTCTCCCTCTACCTAAACCCTGGCCCTAAACCCTTAACCCATGAAACTCTAAACCCATAACCCTAAACCCTTGGCCTAGCCAGGTTAAACCCTCTACCCTCTCTTAGCATGTCTCCCTCTATCTCTCCTCCTTCCCTCTCTCTCCACATCAAGTCTCTCCTTCTAGCACCACTCCCTCTCTCGAGGTCTCTCTCTCCTCTCTCCTCCTTGGTCACTCTATGCCAGTCTCCATCTGCCCTTCTCCCTCTCTTGGGTCTCTCTCTGGCTCGCTCCTCCTCTATCTCTCTTCCCTCTACCCTTAGCACAGAGCCCTAAACCCTTAACCCTTAGGCAAACCCTTAAACCATCTACCTATACCATTAACCCCCTCGCACTATCTCTCTTCCCTCCCTCCTCTCTCTCTCTCGAGTCTCTCCATACACCCCTCTCCTCTCTTAGGTCTCTCTCTCCTCACTCCTCCCTCTGTCTCTCCTTAGCCTAAACCTAAACCCTTAAGCCACCCTGTACATGAAATCATCCTTCCTTTATCTCTCTCTCTCAAGTCTCTCCCTCCTAGCATCACTCCCTCTCTCAGGTATCTCTCTCACTCACTCACTCACTCTATCTCAAGTATCTCCCTCCTACCCGTTCTCCCTCTTTGAGGTCTTTCTCTCTCTCACTAACTCCCTCTATCTCTCTCCCCTCCACCCTTAACCCTAAAACCTTAAACAATCTACCCTCTACCCTTAACCCTCCTGTTAACTGTAAAATTTGAAAATTTTATAGTTTTCTGTACTCATGAAAGTTTTCCAAAGAGGCCCATATCATGAATATAAAATTGACGTATTTTTCTTTGTCACCCATGTTCTAGTCAGTATATACCATTTGGTTCCATTAAACTCACCTAACCCCAGGCATTTGAATATATAAAGGCATATCGACATGAGATGATATAGGTCTTCCCGACCCATAAGTTATTTTATACTAACACATATTTTTTAGTGTATTGACAAGAGGTCATGAATGTCTTACTGATATAATTTTATCTAAGGATTCATATTGGCATGATGCAGTTCACAGTCTCAATGACAAAAGGATCCTATTGAAAAGACAATAGTCATCGGGGTGAGTCATATCAAGCACATATGTGTCTTACCAACCGAAGCACAAAGAACTATATTAGCTAGACTTGGGCCGTCAGAGTGAAGTCTCCTAGCATCCATCTGGTCTTGCCGATAAAGCGAAGGAGGATTTTGTTGATATAAGTTCATGGATTCCTACCGAAACCCTATGTCACACTGACGGGATTGCATTTGTAAAGCATTGGTGATATGTTTTGATCATCGGTGAGATTGGTTTCATCAAAGAGACATGAGAGTCATGTCGAGTGTTGTTCCATTGGCAAGAAAATAATTATGTCTCGGCGATCTGAAAACATACCAAAGGAAATATCTCGGTGAGATACAAAGTAAGTGGAGGAACATCTACTCGACTTACAAAGTCACAATGACATGTTTGCATCGGTGGGAGTTATAGTGATATACTTGAGATTGAAGGGATATCTCTTGAGGAGACTGATAACACTGGTGAAACTACGAGACATCTTAGCAATATATGATCTATTGATAGCAAAGATACAAGTGACTCAAAATAACTCTCGGAGAGACTTTAAGTGTCTAGGAAACTACAAGTTGTCTTAGCGAATGTTTTAATGAACATTGGTAGAAGCCCTAATAGAAGGATTTCCCAAGATTTGAAAATATCTCATCAACAATATTACATGATGTGACAGTGAGAGTTTCAAAAAAAGACCTACTACACTTGTGTTTTAGCTAAAACATTAATGGCGCCATGAAGCATAAGTAACTTCATGAATTAAGGAAAATTCAACTGAAAACATTGTTGCGGAATTGATAGCAGAGAAAGCAGAAGGACGAATGAAGAACCAGGGCATTTTTTGACTCAAAAGTTTCAAGCGAAATATAGTAAGCTCTTTGCACCTTGACTTATGTAGTTTTGAATTCTATATTTTTTGAAGAATGGAAGCCACTAGTTCAGGAAAATTGAAGGGGAGAAAACATGGGGAAAGTAGTCAGTCTAGAGGGAAAAAATAAAACACTGAAATTGAGCCAAAGAGCACTAAGTGGAAGCTAAGCCAAGATATTATCGACCAATTACCTAGCTCTGGACCTAAAGCTAGGTGATCTGCACAACTTAGGGCAGAAGTGTATAAACTAGATGACAAATGTAAGCTCATAGGAGATATTTAGACACCAATAAGAGGCTATGAACTTTTTAGTTTCCATTACTATTGGAGAAATAATTTTGAACCAGTATGTAATCCATGGAAGCTTAATCTAGGAAAGTTGGTCTGCCCTAATGTATTTGTCAATGTTGAATTGGTGAGATTGTTGGCCGCTCATTATAATTCAAAACTCAAAGCCATCTGTGACCCATCCAGGAAACCATTGATACATATATCAGAAGATGCAATAGGTGAGGTTTTCAAATTAGAAGGGGTTTACAATGAGAAAATAATATGTGAAGAATTAGAAAGGGAATTCAGGAGGATGGACACAATTTATAAAGGTTGGAGGTTTCCACTGCACAGAATTAGACAGAGCAGAAAACCAGTTCCACTAGAGGATAGTGATGGACCCCCCTTCCATGTTGATCTTTTTGAACCCTATATGAAGTATACTTATTTATTGGTAGGCCAAGTATTGGGAATGGAAGTCCCAAAATATATGTCAATCGTGCCTATGATAATTTTAGTAGATATTTAGTATCATAACTCTAGACCTATTGATTATGCCTCATACATTTTTAAGGGGCTTGATTCTGGGTTGATGGAAGTGAAAAGTGGAGCCTCTATCTCACATCTTAGGTATTATTCATTGTTGATGCACATAGTGTTGTATTTTGGATAGGAGTTAGGGTTGTGGCCTTAGGAGATGAGAATTTCCCAATTTGATAAGGAAGGTATGTCATTACTTGTTCAATTATGGACTGTTGTTTGGGCTAGCAGGTTTGCTAATTCTTGTTTCATACACTTTGAGGAGTATTTTGTAAAACAATTGTACAAATTCTATAATCATCCATGTGCTTATTCTCTATCTGATGAGATAAAGAGGTTTCTCAGGCCTAAGGAATTCAATGGGCCAATGAATCACAATTGGGGGGATTGATATTATTTGGATCATTCTACCATGATTAGGGTTTATGGATTTGAAGATGCCCCATTCATTTTGCCTAAAATAGTCCCAGACAGGATTGCATACATGGAAATTGTTAGACAGATGGACTTTTCCAGTGTTATGAATTTGGGATCCTTTGGAAAATAGGCTTTCATGCCCAGTACATTGTGCTTCAGTGATTTTACTCTATTGGCGAAGGAAGGGTACAATTTGATTCTTGATAAGCTATTGCAATACAACATGAAAATAGGACCACCTAGAAAGAATTTTGATCAAGAAGGGTATATCAATTCTGCTAGACAAAAGATAAACTTTGGAGGATATCAACATGTACTCTATCAGTTTGATGATATGATCAAGAACCTAGAAGATAAAGAAGCAAAAATGGTGGTAGAAAAATATAATCAAGGGTTGCAAGATACAAATCTGTTATCTTCTCGGGAAGAGGCATCTGAGGGTTATGTGCCACAGGGTCAATCCAATAAGATGTCAAGATTGAGAACTCAAGACTACACTTGCCCTGCTAGGGAATTAAATGTGGAAGAGAGTATAGATATAGATGCAAGGCTTGTGGAGTATAAGTCATTTGTATTGGATAATGAATTTATAAATTCTCTAGAATTTAAAGCATTCTTGTATAAAAAAAGAGGAAAAGAGATAAGAGAAATGGTTGATAATGTTACACCAAGTAATGAGGAACAACTATTGAAGGACCTAAAGATAAGTGTGAATAGAGAGATGGTAGGTATGACCCCTGAGAAGGGAAGGAGAATATTAGAAAATGTTGGTGTTATGATCTTTCCAGGGTTGGATCTCAATTTTGCATTAGTCTTTGATAGTTTTCTGAAGGACAATAATGCTACACACAAGCTCAACTCAGATAAGGTGACATAAGTATATGCAGGGTCAAAATACAATCTAGAAGAAGGGTCATTGATGATTTGGGCCTTGTATCCACCTCAAAGGAAATTAGTTGTCATTGATACTAAGAAAGCATTCAAGCATGTTATCAATATAAAGGTTAGGGAGGCTTATCCTATGGAAACTATAGATATTGGAATCAATGTAGCAAAACTAAACAAAGCTCAAATATAGATGTTAATCAAGGAAAGAGAAATATAAAAAATGAATAATGAGGATGTTGAGAGAAAATGACTGCTTGAAAGATTTGTTAGGAGTTACAATGAAGTCAACCAAGTTTCTCACTCATGATGAAAGTTCACAAGAAAAAGATCATTGGGAAGGATCAAGTG
Organism: Sequoia sempervirens; assembly: GCA_007258455.2. Taxonomy (NCBI): domain Eukaryota; kingdom Viridiplantae; phylum Streptophyta; class Pinopsida; order Cupressales; family Cupressaceae; genus Sequoia; species Sequoia sempervirens. Next base: position 19,819 of record VDFB02162333.1, on the reverse strand, counting down.
CATATTCTCAAGGGAAATATGATGCACTTGTAGCAGTAATTAAGAAAAGACAAGCTAGTCTAACAACTTGGTTGAATAAGCTTTGGGGAATAAACTCACATAACTTTGCTGCATTGCGAGAACATGAAAGAATGGATGGTAGGATTCTGGAGAAGCTTCAAGAAATAAACTAGAGGGATGTTTCTAATAATGTAGCAATTGAGGTTGCAAATCATCTTGTGAACAAGCACAAAGACTTATTTGAAGAATTGTGAGGGGATGCGCAAGGATTAATTGATGCCACCAAAAAGGGATTGACTGCATTCTTCAATGATAGAGGAAAATTAAAAGAAATGACTAGGTGGAAAGGTGAAAGTGAATCAATATTGCAAGAAATTCTGAAGACAACTACCACAAAAGATACAACACTGGATGAGGCATACAAACAAAATAAAAAGATGGTGAAAATGGAGATTACGATCCAGAATGCATTGGGAGATGTAGATACACGAGCGTCGGGACTACTTGGACCACTTGTTAAAGATTCATTTGTGGCTTAACAAAGCCTAATTACTTCCTTTTAACTATTTGTTGTTTTAACATAATACATTTCTAAAAGGATGTGTCCTTTCGAGCACTTGATGTATAAATATATATTTTTGGTAGCAAATAGTGAATATCGAATAGGAGAAAGATTCAATAGATTACAATGTTTTGCAATTATGAGACTATGATGCATGCTTGAAACTATGGAGATATCAATGAAAATGGTTTAATGTGGTGGCATATTTCTGGTATCAGTTGTTTGTTGTGTTAATTGAAAGTATTACTGAAGTTGTCTCCAAGTTTGATGTTTTCTAGTTATTTAAATTGATATAACAAGCTTATATTCAGTTTATCAATGCACACTTGTTGTATTTGTATGGTTGATTAATTAGTTCTTTCAAGAAAAGATTAAATCCTTTTAGTTGATCACACTAATACATTTGACTGCAAAATCCAACGAAACCATCCGACGAAATATGTAAAAATTGATGTTCGTCGGGTGCTTGTAAAATTTGATGTGTAATTTTTAATTTTTGAAAGTTTATCCCCGATGTTCGTCAAAATTTTGATGAACCTGGGGCTCGTCGAAATGTTGGCTATCATTTTCGTTGAATTTTTGACAAACATGAAAAATAGAAAAAAAACAAATTGTGGCCAACATAAAGAAAAGTGAGTTTGCGCCTGATTTATTGTGACGGTGTTTTGCTCTACTTGAGATAGTTTGTGGAGAACTAAGGACAATTTTCTTGGGAAAAATAAAAAAAATTCAAGAAGATATCGCCAAGTTGAGGGTAGTCATTGTCTTTTTATAGAATTCAATTGTGAAGTTAGATTTGTAGTTCTGGGTTTGAAAATCATATTTAAAAAAAAACATCTCATCAGATTTCATTTATAGAGGTTAAGGGTTTTGAGAATTTCATGTCCAGATTTTGTTGTGTGGAATCACCATAAGATCACAACCAAGGAACAAATTCTTGTGACTGTAATTATGTGATCCATAACTCTATTGGTCATGTGGCACAATTATGCTATAACAAATACATGATGCATTCATGTGTGACCCATGTTTAATGTGGCTATGTTGTGATAGAAATGGAGGCACTCATATAATGTAGTTAATTTAGGTCGTATAATGTAGGTGTCAATCATCATTGGGTGCATTCAAGTTGTCTCAAGTTTAACAAGTTAGGATGTAATTATAGCATGATCGAAGAATAATTACCTCTTGCTGCAATAAAGATCCTATAACTTTGGTTAATATGCAGAGTGGTTGTGTTAGATCAATTATGTAGTGCATTCAAGCACAACCCATGTTTAATGGGCTATTCTAGAGAGTGATCAAGATTTTCTAAACCTTATGAATGTTACTAGACATATATTTGCATAATCTCAAATTCCTTCAGAGGATTTTGATGTATCAATGTATCCTATATAGGGTTTAGAATTATTTATTTTAATTAAAAAAATAAATAAATGATGTATTTCCCTGTAATTAGATAATGTGGAGATCTCCTAAATCTATCCCAACACACTATCCTCTTTGGCACTGTATTCATTACTCCAGATACTAGGGTTTTGCATGTGACATCTTTAATATCTTCATGACTGCAGCTTTTAAATAGATCTCATTCTTTGCTTTAATCCTTTTCATGATAACACTTGAGTTCCATAAGCCACCTTCAATCTCTTCTAAGAAAGATGTCTTAAGGTAGACTACATAGTATCCATAAGAAGAAAGTCCTTCGTACCTGCCATTGTTCCAAACCAACACTCACTGCCTTGCCTAAAATGTTGCCTCCATAAGCACAATAGCATGTTTTAAAATCATGGTTGCTAGTGATTGACCATTAAGGTCACCACTTTCATCATGAAGATAAAATGAGATTTTTGTCTTCAAACTCAAGGCATTATGGAAGATAACATTGTGAATTGTTTGTTGTGTATGATTCAATTTTATTGCACATTTACAACTTTGCTAACTTCCTTTAAGACTGGGTATTGCACCCTCGACTGCAATCTTAAACAACTCACTCACTATCACTTGAAGATTACTTTCATGAGCATCCTTCTATAAATCAAACTATGCCCTATAGACTGCCTACTTACTACAAGGGACTCATTGTATCATGGTATTGTAGTTCTTAAGATCCTTCAACCTTATTGACACTACTTCACAGTCCACAAAGTATTATTCACTATTCTCTAGTCTTTGATGAGTCTCAAAATACTACTCAAAAATGCAATCCACTACCTCCATTATACATTAATGGCTAAGAAGAAACATTGAACCTATGATTACCACTGTTACTTCATTTGGAAAATCATTCCCTGATTGCATTTTCCTTGTCTAACACTACCAAAAGCATTTGAAAAACCCTTAAGGTCAGCAAGGGGTAAAGAAACTCACTGTTAAAATATCCACTTTACTATGCAAGGTTTGAGCTTTATTATCTTGTCACTGCTCGCCTCTTTTTGTATCTCAAGTGACTATCATTCTTCTTACCATAGATTGCATTTACAAATGTCACTAAGCTACATAGTGTGCTTGTTATTGGCTACAATCTTTAGATTGCAATATTTTGTTATTACCTACAATGTCTCAATCTTTCTGGTATTGCAACCTCACTAATCCACTATAGTTATTGTTTATGTTTCTATGGAGGCCTAGGGTTTGTAAGCTAATCATGCTCTTACCAATGATTATATTGTTTTTTATTAGGACTCTCTCAATGTTGAGGGCCCTAGGGATAAGCTCGTCATAAGAAGTGACACATTGTATCTTTAACTAAAAGGATAAATCTATATTGACATTAGCAATGATGATTCCGACTTGTTGCTCCTTAGGAATGGGTCACTTGCTCTTACTAGCTCACTACCTCCATTGTTGTAGGAATTTTGTGATCAAGTTCAATATTATAATTTTAGGAGTCTTAATGGTTGGAAATCATATTGAAACTAGAATTTAATAAGTTTTGGAATTAGCATTTGAAAGTATTTTTTGGGGTCATTAACTTTAGACTATCTTCTCTTTTGCAGGGGTTGTTGCATGCCAAATTTTTTTGTTGTAAAATATCAGAATTATTAGATTATGTTACCTGTCTATGAATAAAAATTATTGGAGTGTGAGTTTAATATTTTTTGAAGATCTAAATAGTCAAGCTTGGTAAAGAAAAATCATGTCAGATAATATTAGTATAGAACAAAATGAAGAGACACTTGATAGATTGTTGGCTAGATTGAAAAGAAAGGGTGATGGGAAATGTTATTGTCCTTGCAATAAATGCAAGGGCTTAAAGACAAGATGACTTTTAACCACAACAACTGAGAAACATTGTAGGCAGCATGGTCATGTTGAAGGGGGGCATGATTATTGTCCATTGGTAAGTTGTTCATTATATGTGTTTATATTGATTGAATTTGTAAATGTTTATATCATTTCAACATTTTATATATATAATCACTTGATCATGATTATGGTTTATTTGTGTCAATCATTATTATAATGGTTGGGTGCCCTAGGGTAGATGATATGGATTATCACGGCTGAGAGAATGTGGTTTTACAAGTGGACGAACATGGAACTATGAATATCGAAGATGAAGTTTATGATCCTATGGAAGAGGATGATCATGCACCAGAAAATAGAGTTTAAGATGATGGTACGAATACATTGATCCATGATACATTTAGTGGCAGAGCTGATCATGATGATCAAGATGAGTTTGATGATGTTCATGATTTACCTGTACTTGAGAAGGCATACGAGCCCCTTTATGAAGGCTCTAAAACAACTCTTCTCTCTGCTGTATTGTTGCTGTTGAACTTGAAGGTTATGAATGGTTTATCAAACATAGCAATCTCATGGATGTTAAGGTATGCCATATATGTCATCTTTTTCATCTATTTTAATTGTTGTTAGTTCATCACTAGTAAATAAAGGATGAAATATGTACCATAAATATTCTTTATATGAACAAATTATTTTTTGTTGTAGATTGATTAGTGAATTTTTGTTACCACCATCAAATATTTTACCTCGCTTGTACCGAGATTTATGTTCCATTATGAAAGATATCATAATGGAGTATTAAGCAATAGATGCATGTCCCAATGATCATATTATATATCATAAACAACAAGAATTTGCAACAGAATGCATAGAATGTCATATCAGTAGATATCGAATAGATCAACTAACAAAAAAGGTGCCTTGTAAGGTTCTTCATTATATTCCCATTATTCCACATACGCAACGATTATTTAGGTGTGAAATCTTACTGCAATTTATGGATTACCATGCACGGAATAGAAGTGGAGATGACATTCTTCGAATTCCTATGGATGGTTCTGCATTTAGGGACATGGAGGAAAAATGGCCACACTTTAAAGAAGAACCTCATAATCTCAGGCTTTTATTGGGAGTAGACGGTGTCAATCCATTTGGAGAGTTGTGATCTATTTACTCAGTGTGGCCTATTTTTGTTATCAACAATAGAATTCCTCCATGGATGTCAATAAAGAGGGAGCACCTAATGTTGTTAATGATTGTTCCAGGTATTTGTTTACATCAATTTTCTTTAACATACTATCATCTCATTTGTCTTATTTGTTGCATAATGACTTATATTTTTTTCATTCAATAGTCATGTACATTAATTTATATATATTGCAGTAAAATGGTTATAATAATTATGTAATGTTTATGTTGATTCAACTAGGTAAGTACCAAGTTAAAGATATGAATGTATATATCGAGCCTCTTATCGATGAGTTACTAAAGTTTTGGTGGCGTCACCATGTATGACATCTCAGACCAATAGGACAAAGACAATTTCAATTCCATGCAATGCATATTAATTAATGATGGAGGCTAATTTTTGTGGTATGTTATAACATTTTGCACTTTAACAATATTTAATTTGATGATAGATATCATGCATGTTTTTAAATAATCTATTCATTATATATAATGAAAAAAATTGACATATTTAATCCAATTATATATCATCTTGCAGGTCTTCAAACAAAGGGAAAATTTGCATGTCCAATTTGTGGTCCAAAGATGAAATCTCGTCATTCAACAAGTTTAGGAAAGCAGGTGTTTGATGAGTATAGGCACTTCCTCCATAGAAATCATAACTATCGAACTATTGAAAAACATCTTTTCAATGGGAAAGAGGAGACTACATCAAAACCACAAAGAATGTCACCTCGCCTATAGAAGTTGGAATATAATAGAATTAATTGTCAAGGTTATACATCAGATGAAATTGTTTATCTATCATATATGATATGTTTTGAATTTATATTTTATATTGTGTTGTGTTTACTTATGTTGTAATTGACAATGATTGCCATTGTTAATTTGTTTAACTTATATGCTTCATGAAAGTCATCAAGGCATTAATGGTTGGCTTCCACAGGGATTGAAAAGTTATTCCAGACAATTTAGTAGGTTGCCCTACTATGAGCAGCTACAAATTGTGCATTTGTTTGATACAATGAATATTGGAAAGAATATAACAGAAACGTTATGGAAAATATTGGATGGAAGGCATGACGGAAAAAATTGTCAAAATTTGTACTGACATTTAGTAAGCCAATCATACAATGAAAAATTTTATTCAATTAAATAGTGATGGAGACCAAATTAATATAAGTGCCCTTTCTTGGTTATTAACAGAGCAACAAAGCAATGCTATAAAAAAGTCATACAAAAAAATTAATTTCCCACAGGATTTGCTGCAAACATAAACAATATAATAACAAAGAAAGGTGAATTTGGGTCGGGGATAAAAACACATGATTGGCATACCTTCATTAAGGTAATTATTCTAGTATATTATATACACTTGTATAATGTGTGTAATTTTCAGTGTATTATGTTTACTACTTTTGGAAAAATGATGAAAAGATCATTTTATAATTGTTGCAGTATGTTCTACCTCTATCTCTCCCAGACAACTTTGACAACAATGTCAAGCAAGTTATATATGATCTTGGAAAATAAATGAGGTAAGTAGCGAGATTTGTTCAATTCACTGTATACATCTTATAATTACCATTTGTTTTACTTGTGTAATATACTGCATATTTTTGTTAGATCTCGTTAATATTTTTGTGCCTTGAATCACTTGTAGATGGTTGTCATCTAAAGAAATCCATAAAGAAGATATAAATTATTGGAAGAGAAAAATTTCTTGTCTAATGTGTGAAATGCAAAAGTGTCTACCTTCAACATTTTTCAATGCACAAGAACACTACCTTATACACCAAGTTGAGGAGATTGAATTGTGTGGCCCTGTACACACAAGGTCAATGTGGATGGTTGAGAGGCACTTGAAATTTTTGAACACTTTGGTTAGACAAAGAGCACATCTTGAGGGTTCTGTGGTGGAGGGATATATGGTATACCAGACCATGGTGTACATTAGTGAACATCTTCCTAAGTTTGCAGCAATGATCCATGTAGATCACATTTGGGATCCCAACTCTATTAACAAATTTGAAGGAGAGTACCTATTCAAGAAAGGTAGGTTGAGGAAAGTGAGAGGTAATTATAAGATGGTCATGGAGATTAATTGGAATACATTTTACACATGGTTTTTATGTATATTGTACTTATTTAATTTTTAATTTTCAATATACATTAATTATAAATTAAGGTCGTATATTGTGGTATTTAACTAATTATACGTCATTTGTGAATTTCAATTTTTTTGGTATAGTTGGTCGAGAGTGGAATGCACTACATTTGTATGTCACAAATAATCTTGATTGGATGACGGTATGGATTGAACGATGTCAACAATCTGGTCACGTATTAACATAGGAAGGTGTGGCTTCATTGGTTAAAGAAGCTCATCGTAATGGAGATTCCAATGTTACACAAAGGGAAATTGATTTAGCATATGGTTTAGAGATAAACAGGTACGTATAAATATATTAATCACCCATATTATTTAATTACTTTCAAGTATATTGATGTATATGTATCTTGAGATTATTTTCTTTGCATACATTTAGCCAAGAATAAATATGTATATCAACTGACGATATTGCAATAATTTTTACATGTTTGACATATTGCAGGTGAAACACCACAAGGCTATGTGGTGCAATGGTCATAAATTTTGAATCAAAATGTTGGATGACATGAAGAAAACTTGTGATTCTAGTATAACTGTATTCTTTTAGGTGACTAATGTTTCATCTAGAAGCGACATACATCCAGAAGTCTCAGAAAATCAATACTATGGGATTTTGGATGATATACTTGAGTGTGACTCTAAATCCTTAAAATTAATTTTGTTCATCATCCTATGTTACAGGCTATGATTGAATGAAAATGATCCTGAGAGAACTATTATTAAACATGATAATAGATTTACCATGGTTAATACAAGGTTGATCGAGCAAGTTAGAAATGAGCACTATGTTCTTCCAAGCCAATGTGAGTAGGTATTTTACCGAGAGGTTCCATGTAAACCAGGTTGGTCATTTGTTGTTAGACATGATCCAAGAGGAAGGCTGGTAAAGTATAATGTGGTGGAAGAAGAAGATACCGAAGAACTAGAAGATGATGTAGATGATAATCAGGATCAATGGTTAGTTGATGATGTCCTTGACGAAGCTATCAAAGAGGAGAAACTAGATCATGATGATGTAGGAGTTAATGTTCATGAAGATGATATCTGTGTGGATCATGACATTATCAAAACTAATATCGATGACGATGATGATGATATGACCAATCCTTACAATGTCGAATCTGGATTGGATGATACAGACAAAGAGTTGGATGAAGAAGAAGATCAATGACATTGAAATGTCTAAGTTATGCGATTATATTATCTATTTGATATTAATTTCTTAATAGAATTATATTTGACTTATGTGGTTACATAATTAATTCATGATGTTTCTAATTTTTATCCCATTACATAATTAATTTAATGATATACTTTTTAATGTTTGAAAGGTCAAAAAATTAAAACATTTCAATAGTGATGTTAACAACCTTGAAATTAGTGTGTTTTATGTTTCATGTGATCATAAAAGATTAAAAAGTCAATTGTATAGGTGGTTGTTCAGTGGTTGACATGTATGTTAGTTCTTTTTACAATGTAACCAGGTTTGTTTTCTAATCTACATATGAAATTTCCAATTCCAATCGAAGGAAGCTCGAAGGACCTGGACCAACTGATGAGGACTTTAGAAGCCTCATACACTTTGGGATCTGCAAGACCCGAGAGGGTGATCCCTTAATGTGTTTACAACTTCTGCACCATTATTATAAACAACATTAACAATAGAAGATGATCTCACTTAATAGCTCAACATGATAAGATAATATCAACTAGAATTGGTTGTTCATAGACAATATCAACTATTTGGAGTGTGAGATAACTAAATACAATCCATTGTATAAGATAATCAATGATTTTTAATTTGTAGCAAGCTTTAGGCAAAGACAAACAAATACTAAACTACATGAATAATTACAACTTAGATCAGTGCCATATATCCATTACAGGAGTCAAATTCATAAGCATCTAGAGGTTTAGAATAGATTTAATACATCATATATAAGATCCTTGACAATATTGCATTACAATTTCATCAGTATGCATTCTAACCCAGGACTACTCATCAAATCCTTATACAACACATATCCGCCTATAATCCCATTCAAGCATTTTGATTAATTCCTTGAATTAAAGCTAAAATAGAATCATACACACCACAACAGTGAGATGGATAAAATAACCCTTAGTTATTTCATTGAAAGTTCAGATATGCATGTACAATGGAGAGACATGAGCTCAAATTTTCATTTCAACTCAAATGCTAGTACTGTTATACAACATTAATCTCTATGAAGTCAAAACTTGTTACATAATGACTCAAAACCTAAATTGCATTTCTCTAAAACCATTAGACTTTATAGTTCGCTCTGCAACTTCACCTAGACTCGACAAAAAATATCTAACTTGCTAACTTGTACTTTTGGCCTTGGAATCCTTCTTATAGAAAATGAAGGAGCAAACAAGCACCGGGCCATAAAATACACTTGTCACCAATCAATTGGAGCACCTTGTGATATTCCAAAATTTGTTACAACAACCACCACCTTGAAAAATATTCTTGTTCAAAAATCGTTACAACAAAAATCATCCTGGAGCATATTCTCGTTCATCATGTCAGTGGAGGAAGGTTGACGCAATAACAAAAAACCACGCGAAACCCATGCCAAGAAAGTCATCCATACAAAACTAGAAACACTGTAACCAGAACATCTGATTTGCCACCTATCGGTAGCCCACTCTTTTTACTCATCATCATTCAAATACTTAGCCACCCACCTCTAGTATTCTTCGTCAGTTGGCCAGTCAAAATTAATCACCTCATTTACCTTTGTACTATAAAGAATATACTTTACCGCTACATGATTAGCATCTTTTTCAAAAGATTCCAAAAATGAGTCGGTAACAATAATCTTATCCATACAATTTACCAACAAATCATAATTTGAGTCATCACAAATTATTTTAATTTGATTATTGATGACTTTACTTGCTTGATCTTGCCATTGTTGGAGTGTTTTGATTTCCTCCTACTCATCAATTATATTAGGTAAGAGTGTGTTACCCCAATCATTGAAGTTCTTTACCAATTCCCTAATCTTCCTACTTAGATCATCTAGTAAGGTCTGAAAACCTTGCAATGATTTAACTAATATATAAGTAGGCTTCAATGATTGGGGCCTTTTATTTACATCAAACCTTGAGGCTTTATTCATGACGTCTAGATCATTTTCCTTGGGGATCCAATTTTGAATTATTGGAATCACTATCCCCTAATCCCTATCAATATTCTTTATTTCTTCAAATAGTAAATAATACAAAGAATGTATAGAGGGAAGTTTATTATCCACCTTTTCATTTAAATGCTCCAAAACAATAGTAACAATTTATTTTTCTTTTGAAAGAAAACCCTCCTCTTTTACCCTTAGTGATGTCTGTAATTGATCAATTTTTTGCATGAGCTACCTCTTTGTTGGATCAACAAAGCACTCTGTTTCTTCATCAACTTGTTCTAAAGGAGGGGTAAGAGCAGAATTTTTAATGGGAGAACCTAGTGTAGAAAAAATTGGAGAAGCAGGAGGCATTAACCTTGTTGTAGGAGGTGATGTGCTGGTTCTTGGAGCATTGGATTTTTCCCCAGTATGTCTATACTTAAACCTTTCTACTTCAGTTTGTAGCTCAACATTCCTCTATTGCATTTTACTATATTCTTCAATTAAAATGTTATACTTCTCCATTAGGCTCTTTCTTTCAGCCTCCTCCCTTTCAGTAATCTTTTGGGCCAACTTGGCCACATTCACAGTTAAACTAGTGGCTTCGGTTATTGTAGTCTCTGAAGCCCTCTTTATTATTAATCCTCCTTTGAAATTTGGATTAATATCAGCAATGTCTGGCTTTCTTCCTTGTGGAGCGAATGCCCAAATTGCCAAGGTCTCATATTCTTCACTAAAGGTAGAGTTTTGTAATGTTGCCTTAACTTCTTCTTCAGAATCCTGAAAAGGATTCTTGGACTTTATAATGGCATTGAAGGCCACTGCATCTACGATGTCCCATTCAGGAAAAATCAAAACACCAGCCTGATTCACTAGTTGTCTTCCTTCTTCAAGAGTGATGTTTTCGAACTCTTCCATTAGTTCAGCTTTCACTTCTTCATCATTCTCCTGATCTGACCTATCAGGCCTTAGTTCTCTTCTCTCCTTGCATTTATTTTGATATTCCTCAAATTTCATCCTCCATGCGAATTGCAAGAATACATGAGTCTTTACAAATGAATTGTCATCTAAGAACTCCTTGCAAGCCTCCATTCTTGCATCCTACACACTCTTATCCTTCATATCCAAATCAGATAGAACCAATTTAGCTGAGCTAGGAGGGGACAACATACCAACCTGCATGTCTTGATTAGTAACAATAATTTCATCTGTGAGATCCTCAGGTAGGTGATCAGTTTTTTGCCTCTTAGGGCTTGGCTAAGGTGGTGGTGATGGGGGACTGTGCTCTGGTGAAGATTTTAATTCAATGATTTTGACAGCCCCAGGTACTTTGAATTTTGGGCCTAGTCGTGAAGGTTCCTTCATTATTTTCTTCCCTTTTCTGTCTATTTCTTCCTCATCACTTCCAATATCCCTTTTCCTCCTATAGATGGGTCACCTTTCTGTAGGTTGACATACTGACCTTGTTTTAATTGGCATTATCACTTTGTCCTTGCATATCCAAACTTAGCCTTAAATTTATCTTTTTGGTTGTCAAGGTTTCCATTATTTCTTTGAAATTCTTCATTAAAAAATCAATTCTCTTATGGTATGGAGTGAATTCCATCAATGGATCATACTTCAGATCCATTTCATGCACAATATCCAGTAGCTTACTATAAGCTATCCACTTTTCCTTCTTCAATTCCTATCTATTTAAATCAAATTCATTCCTGATTAGATCCTCAGGGAAATTGAACTCATGTGCAAATTTTCCACCTTTTATTCTATTTCTGAAAAGAGCAAAAAAACCTTTAGGGTCATGTTGTCGCCTTGGACAAAATCTCAAATGGTAATCAACAAAGAATTTGTCAAAATGTGTCTAGCCTCCCTTTGAAAATGTAAAGTCAGACACTACTGTATAATCAGGGAATAATGTTCCCTTCCCCTTTCCAGTTAGGTTATCTTCATGAATACACCCCATCTGCAACATAACTTCTATAAACCCTAGTCTTGGTGGCACATTGTATGGTAGTATGTGAGGGGTTCCTTGAAATCCATATATTCTTAGGACAATGCTAACTGGATATGGGATAATGTCACCCGAGTTACGTAAAACCCTCAATTCTAGTTTCCTCTCCTTTGGCCTAAGGAAATCATGCAATTCCTCGGGGATCCTAGGTACATTTACCATCAATCTAGCCCTCAATCTTGTGGCAAAACAATTATCAAATTGCACATAACTGGTGCTTTGCTTATTATAGGAGAAATATGTAGCCCATATTTGTACTGGTAATCTTTCTCCATTAATTGATTGTCTTAAGTTCATCTTCTCAGCAAAGAAATCAACATTCCTAAACAAGAACATATGCATCAACATGGAATACCAAAATATTTGAGTACTAGTATCACCATTCTGCAACTTTGATAGTCCTTCATCTATCCTCTCCACCAAAAAAGAAGCAAAACCATATGTTACAAAGAAGTTAGGGTGTTGTATTTACATCCCCATGAACATGTATGCAATCGACATTTTTGCACCAGGGCTGAAACCCAAAATCTAATATAGTGAATAGAAAGTAGCCAAGAAAGGCTTTGCAAAACAATTCAATCTGAAGGGTTCCTAGTCACTAGGGCTGATGTGAAATTGTGAACCCCCTGCCTTAACCAGATGAGGTGGAAGCAGTTAACCTTAAAAAGAGATTTCAATTTTGTATACTCCTGCTTCATTTGTTCAAGATTAATAGGAACCAAGTCATCACTTGGCTCACTCAAATCAAAAGTCTGTTGGATAACATATTTGTTAATTTCTAATAGAACCCCTCCATCATTATCTCTGATTACTCTTGTGATAGGGTCATATCTTTTGGCCACTGCTTTAAGTAAGTCCACATTAGGGAACACATTTGGAACAACTAGCTTTCCCATGTCGTACATCCATCCATTTGAAAAAGGATGAGGCAAATTCCTCTGCCCATACCATAATTTGAACATTTATAAGCTTGCGAGTGGAACCCTAGCATCAACAATGTTAGAATTATTACACACCAACCCCTCCCCTAGGATTTTCCCTCGCATCAACACCAAACCTTTCCTTCTGTCATTTGTTGATAATGGAAATTGATCTAGGAAATTATCATACAAGTTTCTTTTCAAATACTCAATGTTGCTAGAGTGTTGCTTGGTTGGCACCTTTTTAGACAAACTAGGGCCTCACTACAATGTTACACTTCAAGTGGCTATGACTAGGCAGAGATAGGAAATTAGAAAGTAAAAATACCGTAATTCCTCATAATTTATGATTAAAAAATAGCCCTAATAAAATATTTTAATGAACTTAGTGAAAAGCATAGTAGACCCCCCTTCTGAAATTTAGGTGCAGAATGACTAGGAAACATAGAAAATTAACTCATGGGTTTTTTTGCCCAAACTCCAATTTTTGGCTGCAGCTGCTCGCAATTTCACCTTTGGCTCTGAAACTATTTTCATGAAATACTTGGATGCTTTGTGATACAAGTGAGATGAGTAAATTGATTTTATGTCGATCAAATCCTGCCAGTAGATTCTCTCATCCGCCAATAAAGCTCACTTGCGGGCTGCATGAAGGGCTCAAACTATAATTTGATACATATTTAAATTTGAGTCGTTGATCCTTCAGTTTGATCAAAGCATCAATGACCATCTTCAAAATAGGCTGAAATAATCACCAACACGACAATAAAGGGGCCCACTATGTCATACATTATGAAGGAATGCCACGTGGTGGTTGCCTGCAATATCACAATCCTTTGATTTACCATCATGGGATGGCGAGCACCGTCGATCTTTTTACCATAAATTTTGCTCCTTCAAAAATGGTCGCCGTACTTTCCTTTAACTATCAAGCAGCTTTTCCCTTAAAATAATAACATTTGCATTGAAATAAAACACGTGCATCTTACAAGTACATTAGTAATCCTCCCCGTAATACATTTAAAATTGACGAATGCTTTCTTAACTCATTAGGCTTCATTGGATGAGACATGTGGTAGGCACCCATGACATCGCAATCCCAAAATTCCTAATCATGGGATGACAGGCACCGTCAATCTTTAAGAGACAACTCATCAATGGTCACACATATTTCATCCTTTAGGAAGGACATGTGGCACCCACCCATGATATCACGATCCCTGATCGCGAGATAGCGGGCGCCATTGATCTCATTCCTTTAACACAATTGCCAGCCATGTCATGAACCTTTGAGCAGCTTTTCCAGCGAGATTATAACATATCTGTCGATTTAGAACATTTGCATCTCGAGAACACTTTAGTAATCTGCCCCTTAATAAATTTAAAGCTATCTAGTGTTTTCTTTACTCTTTAGGCTTCATCAGTTGAGACACGTGGCGCCCGCCCATGATTTCACAATCAACCCAAGCACCATCGTGGGATGGTGGGGAACGACTCAGATCAAATGGTAGTTGGTCAACGATAGCTCAAATTTGATCCCTTGGATAGGACACATGGTGCTTGCCCATGATTTCACGATCTTTCAATTCTTGATGATGGGATGGCGAGCATAGTTGATATCTGCAGGAAATAGATCAATGACAACACTAAATCAGCCCTTGCAAAATAAAACATTCATTAAAAGGAGAAGTGGGAATTACTAGGCGGACGACAAATAAAAAAATTATATTTATAGAAGAAAAATAAAATAAATTTACAATTTGTTTTATAATTTCAATTTTAACTTTAAATGTATGTTCACTCATTAAGTTGTATTTTATTTACAATCACCTTTTTATTTTAGATTTTTTTTTATAAAATATAAAGATGCATTAAAAATATATTAGAAATATTTTTCTTTATATTATATAGCATTCATAACATTAAATTAACATAGAATAATTTCACAATATCACTTAACCAATCAAGAAAAAATTAATCATTACTATGCAACATTATTCTCAATCAAACTAACAAATAAACAATGAAAACAAATTTATTTTTTTATATTATAACATTCATAACTTAAACAGTTATTCACAAAACAAGTTTTTATAAAAACTTAAATTTTTAATTTTAATAAAATATAATTTCAATATAATTAAGAAAAAATTTAATAAGAATTATAGATAAATTTACTTACAATCTATTTTAACCATCAAGAAAAAATAATCATTAGTGATTGCAACATTATTGGCACATTTTTTAAACTGACAAATAAACATTGAAAACACATTTATTTTTTATATTATAACATTCATAACTTAGACCTTTTTATACACAATGTCAAGTTAATGATAAATTGTATAGAGTTTAGATTTTCTATATCTCTCATATATCAACATAGGTAAATCTGAAAATATTTTAAATTATATAATTTAAAAAAAAAATTGAATGAATTTATAGAAGATTATTTTTATTAAAGTGATAGAATCTAATCCCAATACTAACATTAATTATAAGTCTAACCATAACCCCAATCCTAAAACTAACACTAATTAACTTCAAACCTAACTCTAATTTTATATCTAACCCTAAACATAACTATGATTCTAAAACTAACATTAATGAAACACTAATTGAACCATAACCCTAACCCTAATACTAACCCTTTCCCCAATTGAACCCTAACACTAACCCCAAGCTCTATCATAAAACCTTAATCTTTACCCCCAACCCCAACCCTAATCTTAGTTGAATCCTATACCCAATTTTAATTAAATTCTAACCCTATTTGAACCTTAAACTTAATTGAACTCATGTTTAGGGTTAGGGTTCAATTAAGGTTAGGGTTCAATTATGGTTATGATTAGGGTCAAAATTAAAATAGGATTATGGTTGGAGTTTAATTAAGGTTGCTATTCACTTAGGGGTAAGGTTCAATTAGTATTCAATTTGGGTTAGGGATCAATTAGGGTTATAATTCAATAAGGGTTTAATTAAGGTCAGGGTTAAGGTTAGTCTTAAATTAGGGCTAGGATTGGAGTTAGGGTTCAATTAAGGTAAGGGTTATTGTCTATTTTAGGGTTAGGGTTCAATTAGAGTTCTTTAGGGTTTTGATACAATTAGGGTTAGGTTTCAACAATACCTAGGGTTATGATTACAGTTCAATTAGTGTTAGAGTTAGGGTTATAATACGAGTTCAATCAGGTTAGGGTCAAGGTTTAATTAGTGTTAGACTTAGGGTTGCAATAATAAAATTTTCCATAATGATATGGAAAGGCACTCAATTGGATTCATATACAAATGCAAAAATAAGAATTGGTAATTAAGAATTATCTAGAACTAAATTTATAACAACAAATACAATCTTTAGCTTAATCATTTGTTCTTTGCTAGGGTTGGGATAAGAATTTAACGGGGCCAATCGAGACTTAGGAAATAAAACCCTGCAAAGGAAATAAAGTATTAAAATCAAAGTTGGGTTTTAATTTTAATCCAGTGAAGTAAACCTAACCATTAACTCCAGTGGTCATGTCACCGATGGATTAGCCAAAGCCTTTCATTAAATACTAATCGTACAATGTGTAGGTTTTCTAGATTCAAAGATATGGGAGAAGATCTCAATCGTACCTTGCTAGCTCGCAGACCTAAGGTGTCACCCTGTTATTTAGCGCGAGGTTAGAAAAGGTAGATGTGTGTCTTGTATGGAATGTGGGGCCCAATATCCACTATTGAGCTCATAACTCATGGTTTTAGATCGACAACCAAGATCAAAAGCTAATGTAAATCTCTACTATTCCCTGCTAACTCGTAGGAGGAAGATGAAGGTTGGTTAAAAGCTGCGAGGTCAATGAGATTATGATGCGTAGCTCCAACCATTTAGTTTGCAAAGTGCATAGCACCTGCTGACATGGTAGTTGGTTTCCGATACAGATTAATGTTATTGGTCATGAGGAAGGTGAACAATGCTTCGTTGGATGTCAAACCGAGTTAGCCCAAGATAAACCATTTGACCTGCCAACTCTTCAGGAGATCAATGGGCAGTATTCAAAGTTGGAAAACGGCACATGGTGATCATTTTATCATACAACTGGTGAAGCATTAATGAATTATTCCTTGCTTGTGTAGTCATGTTGATCTCAATCTGTGTGAAGATGTTGTTGTTGGCAATCATGAAGGGTGATCTTTGGATTTTCATGCAGCTCTAGTTAAACGGTGACAATACATACGTCACCAAATTGCCATTTTTGCACATGCATTTTTACTAAGCATTGATGAAGGTTTCCATTACCTCGCACAATAAATACAAGAGGGATTAACTGCTAATAGTGTCATTTTTTTAGCAATTAGAGCACTTTGTGGGCTGATTCTAATCAAGTTTGAGTGCTTGTTTGAGAAGAGAAAATGAGTAAGTCAGTAAGAAGGTCTGTTCATTTGAGCTCACAAAAGCTCAGTCTTGCTATTCAAGAAGGTGCATTGGTTGACAAGCCCAGGCTTGTGCCCACTAGATGCAGTAGAAGGTTGCAATTCCAAGACATTGCTACTCAACTGGTAGATGAAAAAGGCAAGTAGTCGATATGCTCTATTACTAGTGTTGGTAGGAAAATAAGGTATGGGAATGGCTCCTCTAGATGCCAACACTCACCCATTGACTTTATGAGCAACACTTCTGATGATGTAACTGAGACTGACTCCAACTACTGTCAGTATTTACCTTGCTTCAATCATAGTCTACCCTCTGATGAGGAATTGATATTTGTGGTGCCATTGGCTATTAAAACCCCAAGAAGATGGACTAGAACCATATTGGGCAAGGACAAGAAAGAAGAGGAGGCCGAGGGTCTACCATATTGGGCAAGGACAAGAAAGAAGAGGAGGCCGAGGGTCTACCATATTGGGCAACAACTAGAAGTGGGTGTGTATACCAGGGTCTAAGTGTTGGTAAGGGTAGGGTGGTGGGTAAATAATAGGTTGTAGTGGTGCATTCGTGGAAATTTGGTTGCCTTGTTTTTTTGCATGGATATCGACAAGGGATTTTGATGACAATTTGTGTTCCCTTTTCTTTTAGTTTTCCCCAGTTTGTGCGCCAATATGTTTTGCAGATTCAACATGTGGGAAGTTTTGAAATGAAAGTCAAATGCAAGGGAGATTTTGTTTAAATGAAAATTTGTGGTGAAATTACATTTGAGCCTGAAGCTTGTTGTTCTCTTGTCATATAAAAGGGAATTCAAGGCTCATTTGTAGGGAGAGAACTGATGAAAGCTCTAGCTAGGTTTTGAGTTGAATATATGGGTAGAAATATATTTGTCCTTTTCCGAGGAAGTGATATATGTGGTGCCATTAGTTGTTAAAACCCTAAGCAGATGGAATACAATAGATAGCCTATTTTGAGTTTTGGATGAATATATGTAAATTATCTTAAATTGTATGCAGATATGACTTATAAGCATGAATAAACGTATAATTCTAATATATTTTCTCTCCTTATGTGGATTTGAGTGAATTTTGAATGAAATTTTAATTATGTTGTCATTCTTCTTTTGAGAATTTGTTCAATTGTGTGTCTATGTTTTGGGTAGAATTCAATTTTAAAATTTTGAGGTTTCATATTTATATGTGTGAGATTGATCTAATATTCCCAAAAATGAATGTTAAAATATCATGAAAAAAGTGGGCATAGAATGAATGTAGAAGTAAAATTATATTTGCATATATTCATAAAATAAGATCTAATAAACAAAATATATATGCAATTAAAATAAAGGAAAAATAATTCAACCCAAATTTAGATAAGAGAGATAATTAGATTATATGATAACTTTAAGGCTAGGGTTAGGGTTTGATTAGGATTAGTGTTTGCTTAGGGTTATGATTAGAGTTATGAATCTACAATTAGGGTTCAATTAATGTTCACTTAGGGTTTCTTTCTTGGGAGAATTTTATTGAATGGTAAGTGTATTTTATAAAAATAATATGTGAAGAATTAATTTTAGATAATACTCCATGTGGTTTTTCATATGGTATTAAATTGTAGATTAAAATTGATAATATATTTCCTTCCTTTTGCATTGTAAGCTACCATAATATATGACCTTAAAATCCTATTCATATTTTGAGCTTTTCTAAACTATACAACATGACATCCAACAAAAAAAATTGTTATGCATTTTTTCCAAGCACAAATCCTTAGAATTCTTAATGTGTTACTTAGGTTAATTCTTTATTGCAATCAATAAATAGACACTAATATATATATTATGGATTTGAGGGAAAATATTAAAATATTTATATATATATATATATAAATTTAAATGCAAGGGATTCAAGTACATACCTTTGCTTTTGTTAATGTTGATGAAGATACAAATCTTGATGAAGTGCCAAATTTGATGACATGATAAAAAAAACTGGAATATATTTGCTCTATGTGGCACTTGAAATTTTGTACAAAACTATAACTAACTCTACGTCAAATTTGTGACTTTGGACCTATTTTGCATCAATAAATATGAGCTTTGACACATGCCTCCTAATCTAGCATACAATATGTACTTAAGTGCTCAAAATAGTTGGGAGTAGTGT